>SJYT01017912.1:65819-155766 GCA_006410635.1 Cephalophus harveyi | reverse complement strand
CAAAGTAATGTCTCTGCTTTTGAAAATGCTATCTAGGTTGGACATAACTTTTCTTCCAAGGAGTAAGCATCTTTTAATTTCATGGCTGCAGTCACCATCTACATATAATTAAATATAAATTAAACATAACATTTGCATATAAGTTTGAGTGCTAGTTTCACCATAGGAAAAAACTAGCAAACAAAAAATCTGAGAATAACAGTGTTTAAATGACCAAAGGCAATAAAACTCCCCACAGCCTATAGCAAATATTTCAATTGCCATTCATCCCTTCAATGTTAGTTACATTTTCTATGAAAATGTATTTAGAAATTTTTAAAAATTCTTAGAGTTTAATTCAGTTCAGTAAACATATATTGAATAAATATTATGAGCTAAATGTTGTATTAAAGTGAGAGATTATGAAAATGACTAGAATATAACCCTCATCTTCTTTCTTACAATACTTGTTTCTCTTATATTACCTGTCTTAAAGCAATATAAGACTAAAAGCATGGAATGTTTAAAGGTAATTGAAATATATCAGTGTTCATAATCAAATTCTTATATCATTAGAAAAAGAAACATTTGCCCTTCTAGAACTTACAGTCTAATGATTGAAGTCACATGCATGAAATAGACATAATTAAAATTTATGTTGAAATTCTAGAAAAGGATCTGTGAAATGGAAAATAAAAAGCATGGTTGGAGAAATCAATACAGAGTGAAGTAAATCAGAGAAAAATAAGCATTGTATATTATTGCATGTATGTAGAATCTAGAAAAATGGTACTGATGAACCCATTTGCAGGGAAGGAGTTAAAGACACAGACATAGAGAATGGGCTTGTGGACACAGGGGAAGGAAAAGATGGGATGAATTGAGAAAGTAGCATTCACATATATACACTACCATGTGTAAAATAGATATCTAGTGGGAAGATGCTGTATAGCACAGTGAACTCAGCTTGGTACTCACTGGTGACCTATGGGGTGGTATACGGGGGTGTGGAAGGGAGGTTCAAGAGGGTGAAGATATATATATATATATATATATATATAGCTGATTCACTTCATTGTACAGCAGAAACTAACACAATATTATAAAGCAATTATACCTCACCTCCTAAAAGACTATATTATTATTACTGTTGTTCAGTCACTAAGTTGTGTCTGACTCTTTGGGACTCCATAAACTGTAGCACACCAGGCTCCTCTCTCCTATTTCCTGGGGTTTGCTCAAATTCATGTCCATTAAGTCAGTGATGCTGTCTAATGATCTTATCCTCTGCTGTCCTCTTTTCTTTTGTCTTCAGTCCTTGCCAGCATCAGGATCTTTTCCAATGAGTGGGTTCTTTGCATCAGGTGGCCAAAGTATTGGAGTTTCAGCTTCAGCATCAGTCCTTCCAATGAATACCCAGGACTGATCTCCTTTAGAATGGACCGGTTGGATCTCCTTGTAGTCCAAGGGACTCTCAAGAGTCTTCTCCAACACCACAGTTCAAAAGCATCAATTCTTTGGCACTCAACTTTCCTTATAGTCCAACACTCACATCTATACATGAATACTGGAAAAACCATGACTTTAGCTATCTGGAACTTGGTCAGCAAAATGATGTCTCTGCTTTTTAATATGCCGTTTAGGTTTGTCATAGCTTTCCTTCCAAGGAGCAAGCATCTTTCAATTTCATGGCTGCAGTCACCATCCGCAGTGATTTTGGAGCCCAAGAGAAGAACATATGTCACAGCTTCCACTTTTTCCCTTTCTATTTGGCATGAAGTGATGGGACCAGATGCCATGATCTTAGCTTTTTGAATGTTGAGTTTCAAGTCAGTTTTTTAACTCTCTTCTTTCACCTTCCTCAAGAGGCTTTTTAGTTCCTTTTCACTTTTTGCTATTAGAGTGATATCATCTGCATATCTGAGACTGTTGATATTTCTCCTGGTAGTCTTGATTCCAGCCTGGAATTCATCCGGTCCAGCATTTCTCATGATGTACTCTGCATATAAGTTAAATAAGCAGGGAGACAATGTACAACCTTGTCATACTGTTTTCCCAATTTTGAACCAGTCAGTTGTTCCATGTCCAGTTCTAACTGCTGCTTCTTGACCTGCTTACAGGTTTCTCAAGAGACAGGTAAGGTGATCTGGTATTCCCACCTCTTTAAGAATTTTCCACAGTTTGTTGTGTTCCACACAGTCAAAAGCTTTAGCATACTAAAGTGCATAGTGTCCATGGGGTTCTCCAGGCGGGAATACTGAAGTAAGTTGTCATTTTCTTCTCCAGTGGACCATGTTAGGTCAGAACTCTTCCCTATGGGCCATCTCTCTTGGGTGGCCCTGCATGGTCTGGCTCATAGCTTTATTCAGTTATGAAAGCCTTTTACCACAACAATACTGTGATCCATGAAAAGATTATATTACAAATATAAAAAGAGATACAGAGGTGAAGATGGGTGTGTTAAGTGAATTGTAAATTTAAATGAGTTGGTGAAGATAGAAGCCATCAAGAAATCAGCATTCAGTCAAATACTTGAAAGAGGGGTAAAAGAGATGACCTTCATTTCCTGGGGAGTGCTACAAAGGAAGAGATCAGCCAGTGCAAAAGCCCTAAACTGGGAATATTGCTCGTGTGTGCTGTTTGTGTCATCCTGAAATTTATGTGTTATAATCTAAACTCCAGGATGATTGTATTGGGTGGTGGAGACTGGGAGGTCATGTAGCCTCCCTGCCACTGTAAATCAACTATGTTGTTGCTGTTAGTCGCTCAGTCATGTCCAACTCTTTTGTAACCCTATGAACTATAGCCTGCCAGGCTCTCTATCCATAGAATTTCCCAGGCAAGAATACTGGAGAGGGTTGCCATTTCTTCCTTTAGGGGATCTTCACGACCCAAGGACTGAACTCACGTCTCCTACATTGCCGGCAGATTCTTTACCACTGAGCCTCTGGGGAGCCTGCAAATCAACTACACTCCGATATAAATAAGAAACCAAAACCAAAACAAATAAGACAGGTCATGGGAGAAGGAGGACAGCCGTTCATAAGGACTTGTTAGGAATTTGGCCGTTACTCTCAGTGGAATAGAAAACCATCAAACGAGTTGGGCCTGCAGGTGACATGAATCCTACATTTAAGCTGTAGCACACTGGTCCAGTGATTAGAATCTACCTGCCAATTCAAGGCACACGGGTTCGATCTTTGGTCTGGGAAGATTGCACTTGCCACAGGTCAACTAAGTCTATGCAGCCCAACTACTGATCCTCTGCCCTAGAGCCGATGCTCTGCAATAAGGGAAACCAGTGCAGTGAGAAGCCTGCCCACTGCAAAGAAGAGGAGTCCCCTCTTTTGCAACTAGACAAAGCCCATGCAGCAACAGAGACGCAGCACAGTTAAAAATAAATAAAGTAATTTTTAAAAGTAGCACTTTAGCTGCCATGTTAAGAGTACTTTAGAGAATAGTCAAGAGTGAGGGCAGAAAGACCAGATGGAAGAATATCACGGGAGAAATAATGGTGGTTTAGAGTAAGGTGGCTTTGGCTGTGTTATAAAGAAATCTGAGCTCTTTACTGATCCATGAAGTTTTAGATCAGTGTCAGGAAATCAGGCTGAATTGATGGATTGATGCCAAAACAGAAATTAGATTCTGCTTTTGTTCTATGCTTTTGACTTTTTTTTTTTATTAAGTGGAATCCCATTATTTTTTACAGCAAAATGTTTTCATTGAAAGCTCAGTTAAAACTTAGTGTCTTTTGGCATTTCACTATCATTTCCTTTTACTTTGAGTTTCAATTTCCCTTCCCCATGAAGACTCTTATATTTCACTGTCCTGTACTCATTCCCTCAGTAATTATATGTCCAATTGGTTTCATGTTATTTTGAGTTTGTTACTTTGCTTCTGTGATGGTTGCTTTACTTGTTTTTCCAGGTTGGTTCTCTATATAGTGCAAGCAATTGGAAAATACTCCTATACCCTCTAGGATAATTAGGATATCATCAAGAGTAAAAATAGATACCATCCTAATTATCACCTTTTAAGAGGCAACTAAAATGATAAATTATTTTCTAATCCTTAGTCACAGGTTTAATCAATGACACAATAGTCTTCATGCACAGTGGGTCTCAGAAACTGACACTAAACGGGCAGGGAAAAAAAAAGTTTTGCATGATGAGCTTAGGCAGTAAAGAGTTGGGTACTTTTATTTATTTTTTCTCATATGAAAAGTCAGGGACTGAAAACGGAAGTTGCATTGCAGCAAATCTTTCAAAGATGATCCTTCTCTCTAGTAAAGACATTTCCCCCCTTCATCAGGCAATAAACATAAAGATGTTTTAGTTTTTGTTTGTTTAATGGTTTCAAAATTCTGACAAAGGAGCAATAAGGACACATTAACTTATTACAATGATTTGAGCTCTTTGAAGGAAAGATATTTTTATTGGTTATATGTTCAAGACATTCTTTCTGTCTTTGCAGTTTTCTCTCTCATAAAAGAGATCCTCTTTCAAATAGACCTAAACTATCAAATGTGTTTTTACTTAGGTTGACTTCATATCTATCTGAAGTAATAATCTCTTCATTAAAACTTTATCTCTTCAAACAAATAGTAAAACCAAGAAATTTTAACAAGTCAAGTGCATGATATGCTCTCATATGTGAACTGATCACATTATTGATTCATGATGTCTTGAACCATCCACCTTTGCCCTTCACCATATCTCAATATATACTGGATATGATCACCTTCTCCTAAATATGTCTATGCACATTGGAGGCAAAGACTAAACTGCGTACAATTAACTGGTCCATTCCTCTGCCAAGGCTTGATATAAATCTTTGTTTCAGATATGGGAAAGACAGAAACACCCTTTGTCCTCGACATGTGATTCCTTAAATAGTACCCCAGTGGCCTAAAGGAGTCAATGAACTTCTTTAAGTCTAATTTATTCCCAGAATATGACCTGGGTGCTGGGGAGGATAGAACACATTATCTGATGTTCAGATTGCTCAACTGTACCCTAGAGAATCAAAACAGTAAGAAGCATATGGTATGAATATTGTCTTGGTGAAGACGCACTGTTCCACTTTGGAATTTAAAACAAGCAATGCAGCAATTGTTATGAATTAACTCAGACTCTTACTTCCCAACCGAAGACTTTATGAAACTTCAGGAAGCAGTATGGTAGATTACCTATAAAGGTTTTCTCTCTTCCACACCAGTGTCAGTGATCCAACAAAGAAAAAAAAAAATCATCTTAATAACTGCTTGTAAAGACCAAAGAACAAAATCGCTTTAGCTTGGTCTTTCTCCCACCCTCTCAATGGCCATGACAGTGTGTTTAGTAAAACGACTTTGAGCTGCTGGCGGATGCTGAAGTTAAATGCATATGACAGAACTCCCGGCACTGATGGATGACTCCGGAGCCGCTGTGCTGACAAAAGACTGGAGTGTTCGCAATGGTTGGTTATCAGTGAAAATGGGCATTACCTGATTTGGCATTTGAACGCTTTGCATAACCTGAAGTGATGGTCAGCACTGAACCCTGAAGACACTTGCTAGCAGGGTTAATATTTGGTAGAATCTGTCTATCCACTATGGTGACATATTATTTACTGAATCTTAGAACAGACGTTTTGATAAAACTCTCAGCTGGGAATACTAGCAACTACGTAAATTCTTACTCGTTTCTAGTAGTCTTTGTTTTTTTTTTGTTTTTTAATGAGATCTTATGAAAGGGCTTCCCTGGTGGTTCAGACGGCAAAGAATCTGCCTACAGTGCAGGAGACCTGAGTTCGATCACTAGGTTGGGAAGATGCCCTGTCTCCAGTATTCTTGTCTGGAAAATTCCATGAACAGAGAGGAGCCTGACAGGCTACAATCCATGGGGTCTCAAAGAGTCGAATGTGACTCAGCGACTAACACTTCACTTCATAGAGTGAAAAACCTTCCAAAATGTTTTCATTTCCATCACTTATTTTTCTGCTAAACCACTATACGTTTATATTTTGAAATCCATTTGCCCATTATAAGCATTATTATTTTTCTCGGTCTGTCTATAAATATGATGATTTTTTGCATGTTACCTTCATCTAGCATATGTTTATGTATTTATATGTATTCAACCTACTAAAAAATGTATAAACTGGACGTAGTGGCTTTTTTTTTTTACAAAAATAATACCAGGGATCCTAACAGTGAATAAAATTGAGAATTAAAGCAAGATATTTTATAAATCATGCTAAGGTGTTGCAATGAAGAGCAAATGTAATTCTGGGATTCCAAGTGGCCCAAGCAAAAAGAAAATGTCACAGAATACATTCCCCCCCCCCTTGATTAGGAGAAATCAGCTTTTTCTGGTTCCAAGATTCTGAAAGTAAAATATCCAAGTTTTTGCTCTTTTTTTCTTTTAAAATAAATACCATCAAACATAATATTGCCCAGCGTTCAAAATGGAAGGTTTTTTATTTGGCCTTAAGAGGAAACAAGAACATAATGGTAAACTAGAATTCTGTAAAGAAATAAAGAAGAATGATTTAATTATATAACATTTGGCGACCTGGCTTAAAATGAGGTTCAAATTTCACTGTAATTATAAGAAGCAAAATAAGCCAAAGTCCTCCTGAAATATCATTCATAATTATATTGCAAATATAAGCAATCTTTATTTACAAATTTTTTTTCACCTAACTACACTATTTTTTCAGAGTATATTGAATAAACATTAATAGCAAAATTAAATGATTGATAATGTAATAAATAAAAATGATCCAGAGAGAGGAAATGGGGTGGGATGTGGGAGGGGGATTCAGGATTGGGATCTCATATACACCCATGGTGGATTCATGTCAATGTATGGCAAAACCAATACGGTATTGTACAGTAAAATAAAGTAAAAATTAAAAAAAAATAAAAAATTAAAAGAGAGAAATGAGAGAAAAAAAAAAAAGACTTTAAACCTAATGAATATACCCAAAAATAAATAAATAAATAAAATAAAATAAATAACACATCTGAAAGTTGTATTAGATGGAATCTCTATTGATATATATAAAAAGAAAATTCATACCATTTCAGAACTTCCTGTCCCTCGCCATCTCCCAGAGTTTGCCCAAGTTCATGTTTATTGCATCCGTGATGCCATCCAGCCATCTCATCCTCTGATGCCCTCTTCTTCTTCTGCCTTCAATCTTTCCTAGCATCAGAGAATTTTCCAGTGAGTCATCTGTTTCCATCAGATAATCAAAATACTGGAGCTTCAGCTCCAGCATCTGTCCTTCCAGTGAATGTTCACAGTTGATCTCCCTTAAGGTTGACTAGTTTGATCTCCTTGCTGCCCATGGGGCTTTCAGGAGTCTTCTTCCAGCACCACAGTTTGAATGCATCAGTTCTTTGACTTTCTGCCTTCTTTATGGTCCATATGGACTTTATGCCTTCTCACAACCGTACATGACCACTGGGAAGACTATAGCCTTGACTCTATGGACCTCTGTCAGCAGGGCAGCATCTCCACTTTTCAACACTCTGTCTAGGTTTGTCATCACTTTCCTGCCAAGAAGCAATAGTCTTCTGATTTCATGGCTGCAGTCACCATCCGCAGTGATTTTTGAATCCAAGGAAAGTAAATCTATTACTACTTTCACCTTTTCCCATTCTATTTGCCACACAGTAATGGGGCTGGCTGCATGATCTTAATCTTAGGGTTTTTTTTTTTTTAATATTTGGTCTTAAGCCAGTTCTTTCACTTTTCCCCTTCACCCTCATCAAGAGGCTCTTTAGTTCCTCTTCACTTTCTACCAATAGAGTGGTATCATCCACATATCTGAGATGTTGATGTTTCTCCCGCCTGTCTTGATTCTGGCTTGTAACTCATCCAATCCGGCATTTCTCATGATGTGCTCAGTGTACAGGTTAAACAGAGTGACAGCCAACACCACTGTTGAACTCCTTTCTCAATCTTGAACCAATCAGTTGTTCCCTACAGGGTTCTAATTGTTACTTCTTGACCCACATACAGGTTTCTCAGGAAACAGCTCAAAACCCTAAACCAGTTACTATTGGTTGTGTCAAGATTTGTCGTAAAGTGGAAACACATTCTTTCAGAAATATGACTTTTAAAGTACACACAGAGATGCTTTCTTAGTCAAAACTAGTGAGGATACTCAGGGTTTCTTTCCATTTTTATAATATACAATGAGAAAATCAAATAAATAAATGAAAGTTGGGTAAAACAGCTGAAATATCACTGAAAAGGTGTAGCTTCTCATACACTGAAGAGTCAAAAATTGCCGTTTTTTGAAAATCAAAAGAAATTGATCATTCGCAATTCACATGGTTCTGTCTCTGATAGATTTTATTTCCTCAACCATGTATGTTGTAAACACATAAAAACAAAGTTAGAATATCCCCTACATGTGCGTGCTCAGTCACTCAGTCCTGTCCAACTCTTTTCTGACCCCATGGACTATAGCCCGCCAGGCTCCTCTGTCCTTTGGATTTCCCAGGCAAGAATACTGGAGTGGGTTGCCATTTCTTCCTCCAGTCTCCTGCATTGGCAGGCAGGTTCTTTACCACTGAGCCACCTGGGAGGCCCTTTCTTCTACACAGTATACTCCTAACAACCTTAGAGGGTAGAGCTAAAATATAAATCAAATAAATTTATCTGTAAATCTATTTTTACTATGAAACTAAACTCTATTTTTGATTCTTATTTTAAAAAGCAACCTAATATTGGGCTTCCCTGGTGGCTCGGTGATAAAGAATCTGCCTGCCAATGAAGGAGACACAGATTCGATCCCTGATCTGGGAAGATCCCACATGCCACAGAACATCTAAGCCCATATAACTACTGAACCTGTGCTCCAGATTCCGGGAGCCACAATTACTGAGCCCACATGCTGCAACTACTGAAGTTCAAGTGCCCTAGAGCCTGTGCTCTGCAACAGGAAAAACCACCATAATGAAAAGCCCACACATGGCAACTGGAGAATAGCCCTTGCTCACCACAACTAGAGAAAGCCCACACAGCAATGATGACCCAGTGCAGCCAAAAATAAATAATGAATAAATACAGTTATTTTGAAAAGCAAGCTAATAGTGTGCAAATTGAACGCCATAAAGCAACACTTTCCAATTGGTGGGCTGAATAACAAGAAATATATTCCAAGAAAATTTTCCATGTTTAAGTGTGAGAAAACACAGGTTCAAAAAAGTCAATCAGATTGCTTTACTGAAGCATTTATTTATGTGTTTTTTTGGATAATGTACTTTGCAACTACTCTGGAAAGGGTCTTACTATGCAGAATTTGTCACACGTGTTTGGTTAAAGAATACTTGATTAATCGAATACATGTGCTTCTTGGGTTACTGTTTGGAAATAGCTGTCCCCTGATGGCCATCATCTCTCTGCTCTTGACTGGAATCTTGGTTTCCATCCTGGGCTGCTGGATATGACCATGCATCTCAGCAAAACCTTTGGCATCCTCTCTGTTTGTCTTTCAGTCCCAACTGGCCTAGAAAGCTGTTTTATCAGTTTTCTACATGTATATCAGCCACAGGATCCAATCCGTTGCCAACCCGGGCATTTACAACTCCAACCTGGGTTCAGAGATGAGCTTTGAACTGTGCAGGCATAGAGGATAATAGGTATGTCTTCATGGTTCTTGGTAATTACATTAAACTTGCTTATTGTAATACTAGGAATATATACTGTAAATTTGTAGGTAAAATAAGAAAAATAAAAATAAATGAATTCACTTTATGATTCCTCTTTAAAAATAATGACCAATAAAATGGAGGTAGAAGTAGCTTTAGTAGTAACTATAAGAAGAAACATTTTTAAATAATGAGGTCCTTCATTCTCTTGGACAAATATAGTATTCAGTTACCAACTACATCTGAACAGAATGTTTTCCATTAAAATAACTACTAATAAAGTAAATTAAGGAAATATTGGCTCCTTGTTTCCCAAACATTTGTGCAATATTTAAAATAATTATTCCAGTTTTTGTTTGGCATAAACATCCTTTAAAATAATTCTAAAGATTAAAAAAGAAAAATCTTTATCTTTTCCCTTTCTCCTTCTGCACGATAACTTAAAAGGGTAAAAGTTCTGGACTTTGTGGTTCAGAACATTGTTACAAGATGCTGCAGTTTGGCTTCAAGTTTAATTTTATAGCTCATTTAAATATCCAGCATGCAATGATGTTGATATTTATTTTACTGCTTCCTTACCAAACACTTCAACTCAACCAATCTGGTAAAATGCATCTCAGATTTCATAGGACAACAATGCCTGGTTTATATAAATATGTTTCATCTAAGAAACTAACATAGAAAATATCTATTTAGGAAATGAAGTTATGCACAGTCTTCACATATGTATAATAATTGATTAGAAATTAACTTGCTATAAATACTGTTTAAATTTGAAACATACAAGCATAAAGTACAAGGGAAGCTATTTTGCAATCAGTATTCTAAAGAGTTTTGTCAGAACACCAAAATTCCTATATAAATTTTGTTAAGAATGTATAAGGAAAGAGAAAATACAAAAATCAGTCTTTGCCTTGCTGCTTTATTGTTAGAAAAATTCCCGATTAAAATACATAAGTTTCTCTGTCTAGCTGGTAGAGGCCTGAGAAAGACCTTCTACCTCTTTGCTGATATTCCTGACTCAGCATGGAATGTCCTCTCCTTTGCTACCCAGCAAGTTACTACATCTCTTTCAAGCCCCTTTTCAAAAGCTCTTTTCCATGGAGCTTTCCCCTCAGTACAAGTCAGCATTAATTACTTCTTCCTATGGGCTCTCAAAGCACTTTGAACCTCTAAATGGCAATTACTTTATTCTGCCTTGCACTATTTACATGTTTAAATATGTCTGCCTCACAAGACTTTAGGCTCCTTGAAGACATCTTAATCAACTTTTTCACCCCCTCACCTCACCAAATTTCTTCCATCCCTGTGTATTTATTTATGATTTGGAAAATGGTTACCAGTTACAGGACAGGTGCCCAATAACTTTGGGTTAAAAAGCACTGAATGGAAATTATGGTTTTCTTATTGTCTTCCAGGGGAATTCTGATTGTAATGATGGCTTTCCAGGTTGATCATTTTGTACCTAGGACAAGAAGTCAGCAATGTTAACACTGCTATGTGTGGTATTTTCCAATTTTTCTTGGCCTCCTAAATATACCCTTTAATATATCATACCTGTAGAATTCTAAAAATGTCAGTTGGATAACTATCTTTTCTCTGTGTTTTACTAAGATTAACCTTTTGAGTCACATAAATCAGAAATTCAAGGAAAAAGAAAAAGCTGAAATGGATGTCGTCTTTGTCTCCTTTGTGAAACTTTCAAATTGAATGCTGTATTATTGCTGATGTTTTAAAATTTGAGCTATATTTCTATTATGCTTCTCTTCACAGTTAAGAACAAACATTATTCCTTCTCAAACATCCTTTTACTTGGTTACTGGCATTTTGCATTTAGAAAAATATGGACATGCAATTTTAAGAATCCCCCAAGGAGTATAAATGGTGAGTATTGGTACTGAAAACAAACTTGAAATTTCCACTTGTAATCAGTGTACTAGTCATTAGGCCAGTGCTGTTGTTGTGGTCTAGTTGCTAAGTTGTGTCTGACTCTCTGCAACCCCATGGACTGTAGCCTGCCAGTCTCCTCGGTCTGGGATTTCCCAGGAAGATTACTGGAGTGAGTTGCCATTTCCTTCTCCAGAAGATCCTTCCAATTCAGGGATCAGACCTGCGTCTCCTGTGTCCCCAACACTGAATAAGAATTGATTACCACTGGGCTACTGGAGAAACCCAGTCACTTGACCATGTTAACATACAAATGAAGATTTGAGCATGTATGTAATATATTTCAATTCAGTCTCATTGTAGGGCTAGGTAAATGTATTGAACATTGTTTTCTAGATAGCTAGTTTTAAATAAGGTCAAATAGATTTCTCCTTCCATGTAAACATCACATTTATGTCTTCACAGTTTTCATTTTATTTTTTAATCAGCTGATTTTCTATGACAATCAGATAAGATGTATATCTATTCTCAAACTGCAGACAGAAGACACTGAGGCTCAGAAGTTTAATGTCAAAAAATTTTTTTTCTTCCCTGCTCCAATGATCTTTTGTCAAATTTAGTAACAGGAAAAGAAATGTCAGAGACGTGAGTGGGTGAAACTTAGAAGCACTTTAGAATAATTTGCCTTCAAATTGTCTGATTGTTATTTGATTATATATAGATTACTTTGACATGTTCTGGTATTCAATTTTAAATATTATTTCTTATTTATAAAAAACTACAGGAAACAAACACAAGCAACTAATTGTAATGCTTCGATTTTTAATATCTCTATTTTAAATATTTACATAAAACTTTTGTCTCTGTACATCTCTATGTTCTGAAATATGTTTAAATGAAAGAACAATATATTTTAAACATTGACTATAATGTTATATATATTTTTTCATTTTGAATATTCTTATAAAAAAAAAATGATGCACTAGTAGGAAAAATAGAAAAATTAAAGCTACTATTTACTTTTAAATATTTTTTCACCATTCATGTTTAATAAATAGGAAATAAATAGAAATTTAAGGAAAATAGAAAAATTCATTATAAATTTAAAGACATACACAGATATATGCCTGCTTAAAAGCTAAATGTGACATTTTTTTCATATCTCAAATTATATTGGTATTTGAGTAATTAAAACTGTGGGAATGAAGTAGGGTCTCAGTTTACTCTAGAGAAGTCACATTACTCAGATTTGTAGTTTACAAAGCAACTTTGCATAATTATGTGATCTTCTGGGATGCTACCATAGGTCTACCAATGAAATCAAATGTAAGAACTGTTTAACAAGTGAATATGAGCAGATGTTCCAAGAACTTGTGTAAATGATTAGAGTGAGTTTCCTCTTCCTTATAGAGGAAACATATGCTTTTGTGAAGCTTTATTTTAGATCAAAAGGGAAGAAAAAAAATTAGAGTTTTTTTTGTTTTTTAGTTGTTGTACTAAACTGGCTTCTAGCTTCAGTTACTATTAAACGCCATTTTGCCACTTTGCTTGGAACAATCAAACTACCTGCTAAGTCACTTCAGTCGTGCCTGACTCTGTGCAACCCCATAGATGGCAGCCCAACAGACTCCCCCGTCCCTGGGATTCTCCAGGCAAGAACACTGGAGTGGGTTGCCATTTTCTTCTCCACTAGGATATAAATTCCATGAAAAAAATTACAAAGAATAAGTGAGAATGGTGGGGAGGATGCTAAACTTTGTCACCACTGTTTTTGAGAAAAGAATGCAGTATATTAAATAGCTGAATGAGATTGAATAGTTGAATAAGATTTTGAGTTTTACAATAAGATAAAGGCTTATTGGACTAAACTCAACCTAGTTTGATTTTAATTGTATCAAAAATGAAAGAGTTCAAAACTGGAACATTAGGGTTGTAATATTATGTAAATCATTAAAAACATACAAAGGTCAAATCCAGCCCATGATATTTTTAGACCAAGTGTCAGTATCTTCCTTATGGAAAAAAAAAATCACATTTTTACTATTACTAAGAAGATATATTTAATTAAGTGTCTACAAATTGTAAGGTCTGATGATAGGTACCAGGTAAGATACCAAGTGAAAGTGAAAGTGTTAGTGACTCAGTCCTGTCCATCTCTTTGTGACTGCATGGACTGTAGCCCACCAGGCTCCTCTGTCTGTGGGCTTCCCCAGGCAAGAAACTAACACAACTTTGTAAAGCAATTATATTTCAATAAAAAAATATAAAATGAATAATGTAATTCCAAATGAATTGTATATTAAACAGGGAGCACATTAGTAATATGAATGAAATTTGAAAAGAGCCATGAGATAGGACGGTCCTTGTGGAAGGTGTTAAGTGGTTGCTTTCACTGTGCTTAGTCACTCAGTCATGTATGACGTTTTGCGACCCCATGACTTTAGCCTGCCAGGCTTCTCTGTCCATGGGGATTCTCCATACAAGAATACTGGAGTAGGTTGCCACTCCATTCTCCAGGGGATCTTCTGGACCCAGGGATTGAACCCAGGTCTTCTGCATTGCAGGCAGATTCTTTACCGTCTGAGCTACCAAGGAAACCCAAGATACCTAGAGGGCTCAGATGTGACTTTTTTCTTATAGGAACTTACAAATAATAGAGGTATACTTTAGGTGTAATAAAGTCCACAACCTAAAGCAAAAATAAATCCTATAAATCCAGATAGTAGGTAGGAGAAAAGGCTTTATATTCACAACATATTCTTATTAGTAATCAACTGTGTGAATTCAGATAAAACAGTGCCAATAAGTAAATTACAGTAAGTGTATGATATTTGTGAAAAAAAAAATAACCTTACTATGTTTCAAAATGGACAAATTGCACTGTGATTGAAGCTTCAAGAAAAAAAATCCAGAACTTTCCACGGCTATAAAAGTGTCCAAGAATTGAGCCCACTATAGAAATCTTCTCCACACTGAGGATTCAAATGGAATTTGAAAAGAAAGAAATACATAATGCTCTAAATAAAAAATGTTCTACATCCTAATCAACTTTTGCATCTTGGCAAACTTCACTTAAAAAATTCAATGAAAGTCATGCTACCAAGTTATTCAGATATTTGATGAAGGCAAGTAGCTTTACGTCTTAATCCATAAATTGAAATTCAAAGATTCTATCACTTTCTGTAAGTTTTAGCTAAAATTTTAGTTAATTTTATAGAGAAAGCCAAGTAAATTGGATGACTAATTGTATTTGAAAGATTTAATAAACTGTTTTAAAAGTATAAATGCTTTGTATGCATATATACATATACAAAACATATAGTGTCAATAAAAAAAAAATCTTATTTCCCTGGACATTGGGGAAATTACTTTGTGGGAAGTTCTTTGTTTTCCAAGGAAATAAAAACATCATGATATTTAACAGAATTCTAGAAAATATAATAAAAGAAAATGTTCCTAAGCCATTTCTTTTTATGCTGAAGTCTCAATGACCATTTTGTGTTTTCCTATATTCTATATCTTTGAGAAATCACTAAAGTTTAGCAACTGAGAGTGGTTTTTTTTTTTTTTTCTTTTTTTACTGCTGAACACAAGTTAGTCTCAGACTGGGGTTCACGTTCTCAGAGACGGGCAGATTGAATGTATTTGTCACCACCTGAATACTGCTTAACTTCAGGTAGAAGTGATGGCTGGTTAGTCCATGAATTGAGAACAAACCCTGAGTTGTTATTTTGAAACAATATTCAAGAACCCCAACTGTTTATTTTTGTTCTAAGTTGCACTACATTTGCTAGTTTCATATTAAATAATTTAAACAACTGCTTCTTTATCTCCAGCTTATCCAGTTATTGCTTTAGTCACTGTGCTGATGTTCTATTTCTTTTATTGCTTTTTAAATAGGTAGAATGTGACAATTTCTGTATAAATCTTTTATTTCTGCTGGATAGGTTAGTAAGACAAATATCTAGAATTTATTTTAGGTAAGAGTCTGCTACTTCTTTTAAAAGTAAAAGAATTGTAAAGTTGTGAACTCTCATAAATGGGTAGCTTTCGAAGATCAAACAAGCCAGGGCCAATTTGGTGCATATCAAGAGAGATGTCCAAGGTTTGGATTTAAAAATGAATGTGCATTTGTCTTTTGTCTCTACTTCCTAATTCATTTTTAGGACTTTAAAGATCTGTTGTAACAGGACTCTTGTTACATTTAATAAGTGCCATGTTGATTGGCGTTCTCTAAGTAGGCTTTTCAGTTTGCCTGTGGGGAAATTTAATATAAAAACATTCAACATTCTTTTATTAGTGTTTTTTACTATTCCCAGTCCCATCAGACCTTTGGTGCAAGCAGTGTATTATTGAAAAGCTTATCTGTAAGAAGTGAGCCAAGGGGAAATTCAGCCTTTATTAATATTGACATCATGTTCCCACACAATGGCTGTCTAAAGAAACTTTTCAATTGGTTTTCAACTGCTTTGATGCAATATAAATGGAAACAACTCAAAGCATGGTTTAACACCTAATAGTGAATGATGCTGTATTTTACACATCCAAACTTAAAGTTGGAATTTAGAGGTATTTCACAAAATTTAGCAATCTCAATTATAATGGTGGGTGAAATGTTATGTTCATTTGGTAGATTCTTGAACACATATAATGTTTTCTTTGGGTTCTCTTCCTCTTCCCATTGCCAGTTTAAAGTAAAAGGACAATTAATATTTATTTTTAAATGGGACTGATAAAGACATAGAAAATAAACTTATTATTGCCTAAAGGGAAGGAGAGATAGATAAATTAAGAATGTGGAATTAAGAGATACACACTGCTATACATAAAATAGATGATCAACAAGGATCTACTGTATAGCACTGGGAACTCAATATTCTGTAATTACCTATACGGGGAAATAATCCGAAGAAGAATGGATATATGTACATGTATAACTGAATCACTTTGCTGTACATCTGAAACTAACACAACATTGTAAATCAACTATACTTGATTTTTTTTTTTTAAAGACTCAGTAGGTAATAAGTTTAGTGTGAGGATACATTATGTGGAATTATGATGTCTATATTTATTACATAGTACAAAAGCTTAGAGTTTAGAAGTACTTCAGGCCAGTATGTTGAAAATACTTAGTCCTAGTTATCCTACTTTCTTTTATCTTAACAAGTAAAGGGTCAATGAGTCAAATCGCTTTTTGTATAGAGTATGGCTCTCAATTACCTAGGAAAAAAGGTATTTTTAAGGGAAATATGTATGTGTCACCTCACCACAGAGCTGAACTTCAGTTAAATGGATAATGATTAGTGCCACCATTACTTACTTAGGGCAGTACAGTAAGCCAGCACCGCAGGAAAAGGAAATGTGATCTCCAAAATTAGGACAAGTCATTGCAATTTTGCTCAGAACTTCAAATGTAAATTTATTGTAGAATAAATTCTTGACTTACCGAGCACTATTACTTCTTGGGTTTCAGCAGTCCAAATCTGACAACTAGAACATTTCTTTAAAGCCACCATTTTCCTGGAAACACTCTAATTTTGAGGAGTCTAGGGCTATATTTAGCTTTTGAAGAGTAGTCTTTTAAAAAATATGGTTATAAAACAGATTGATTTAGAGGAGCATTATAATTAGCTGCTGAATATGTTAGAAGGATAGATTATTCGACATGAATCACAGAGCTCACTTTAAGTGTCATTTCCCATTCTAAACTGTCGGCTTAATTTCTTCTCATTTTTCACCACAAGAGCCTTTTTTCTATTATGCCAATAATAAAGGTGTAGTTGTCATGAAATAGGCTTACCTTTGTGAAATAATGAATTATAAACTGTTTTGTTTCCATTTTTAAAGGAACAGAGTCATTATTATCTGATTTGACAATAACCAGGAAAACCCACCTGGAAAAAAATTTCATTTAAAAAAACATATAACTAGATTTAGTAGCTTTATGAGATGCTGGTAAATATTTTTAAGCTAACAATCTGTAGCATAGACTAGCATAAATGATAATGGTCCAATAATATCTCTGGGAATATCATAAAATTATTATATAAAGGACAACTCTAACAATACTGACTGTCTCTTATACACATCTAACAGTGCCAATAAGTAAATTACAGTAAGTGTATGATATTTGTGAAAAAAAAAATAACCTTACTATGTTTCAAAATGGACAAATTGCACTGTGATTGAAGCTTCAAGAAAAAAAATCCAGAACTTTCCACGGCTATAAAAGTGTCCAAGAATTGAGCCCACTATAGAAATCTTCTCCACACTGAGGATTCAAATGGAATTTGAAAAGAAAGAAATGAAGAAAAAATTAATATAAGACATATAATTAGATATGTTTAATCAAAATATAATTAATATAACAATATATTATTAAAAGATAATTCTAGAAATTAATGATTTGATAACAAATATCAAAATGTTACCAATGTTTGAAATCCATTCAAAATTTCTCAGCTAAAAATAATGGCATCATACTGGGTAAATTTCATAAAAGAGCCCGCATTATTACAAAATAAGAGAATTACCTTGTTAAAAGCTGGTTTGTGTAAAACTATAAGGTTATAAATTTTATAACCTAGGTGTCCATCAGAAGCATAGATAAAAATGTTGAATATATATTGGAAATGTTCAGTTACCCCTAACATATGTCTTTGAGCCAGATGAATATTTAATGTTCAGTAAAGTGAAAGTGTTAGTTGCTCAGTCGTGTCCAACTCTTTGCAACCCTATGAACTGTAGCCTGCCAGGCTCCTCTGTCCATGGGTTCTCTAGGCAAGAATACTGGAGAGCAGCCATTCTCTTCTCCAGGAGATCCGATCCAAGGATCAAACCTGGGTCTCTTGCATTGCAGGCAGATTCTTTACTGTCTGAGCCACTTGGGAAACCCTTAGTGTTCAGTAAACACTTTATAAACTGAATACTAAAATACAAATAACAGACAAACCCTTTATTGTTATTTAGGAGTACCTATTTTCTTCCTTTTTCAAAAAATTGTTTCCTAATGTAAATTCTGATGGAATAAATAATAGCAAATAATGGGACTTGTGATTAAAATGATGAGGTTCTAGAACCCAAAGAGATAACCAATACAAAAGCCACACTGCTCTACTAGAATCACCTTGGGCTGGGCTTTTGTAGTGTTTTCAATCCATTGGTAAATTCAAAAAATAAAAGTGAGGGGAGGAGTGCAGAAGCAAATCTGCACAGACAGACACAGAAGCACTTCTGGCTGCTGTAGATACAGATGGAGGTGCGGAGTTCTCTGGGGAATAGTCTCAGCTTTCCTTTGAGGCTCCTTGAGGACTTGATATACTGCACCTTACTTGAGAGTTTGTAATTCTGTGAGCCTAGAGTGCTTACAAGAAACTTTCTTTCTAAAGCAAGTTCTCTGGTATTGCTAATGCTGCTGTTGAAGACACACAGTTTGAAAATTACTGTTAAGAATGGGTTTGGTATATACAATGATATTTTGAATGGGCTTGGTATATATGACAATATTTTCACCCTTATCAGATGGGGAACTCCTTTATCCATGGATATTAAGAAGAGTCATGTTACCATAATGTGAATGTTTTCTTGTTCATGAAGCTATATATTCCATTTAAAGGAGAATACAATCATCGATACAACCTACCACATACATTCTCAGGATATTTATACTTCTAAATGTCAAAACTCTAGTTCATGAAGTTGAAATAGGCATAATACTGCAGTTCTTACACACAATTTAAATAGACCATGAAGGTGTATGAATTAAGTGTATTTTTAGTTCAGCCTTAGATCTGTACACTCATATCAATAATCAAGATGAAAATACTTTATTCTCCAGTTATTTGTAGGACTATATGTCACCATAGACAAACATTTCCAATTTCAGTTAAAAACAAAAAGAGAAAAAAGAAAGAAAAGCTCTGTTAACTAATCTCCATTTAAACAACTTCTTAGGTTAACCGCCATTGAGTGTTCCTTTGTTACAATGCAGGGATGATGCCACCAGCACAGGTCATGTTCATAACTGTTGTGAATTTCTAGAACTTTCACGCCCTTTCTGCTCCTGCTGGATGAGCTGAGTACTTATGAAACATCAATTGCTTGTTCTTAAATCTGTTTTTGCAATTGTACCTATTATTGTAATACAATTTAATAGTACATTGCATAGAGATTTTTCTCACAAGTGAAAAACTAAAATTTACAAATATCATTAAAATGGTTTTAGCTTAGGTGGGGACAAGACAGTTGCCAAAAATACAGAAAATATAAATCTAAAAATTTTTTTTTGTATTCATGTTGCTTTGTACGTGAGTTTAATTCACTACAAGAAAATCAATACATAATATCACAGAAATGCATTATGAATACATTAATAATTCATGGAACAAAGACTATGTTGAGTTTTATTGAGGTAGATCCATTTTCAAAGGAAAAGTGTTCTCTGTATATTAAAATATTTATAAATAAATATGCACTTGGTTTAAGTTAAAATGATCAAGATTGGTATGTTTTTCATCATCATCATCATCATCATCATCATCATTCTTTGCTTTAACTTACTCTGGCAATGACTGATAATTGTATAGCCCAGTAAGTTGTCATCTTCTTGAAGAATACTAAAGTGGCAGCCAACATGTCTCTATAGAGACACATTCCCTATTCTCCCCACCCACTTGCAGTTAGTTGTCATCATGTGACTAAATTCTTGGCAATAGCTTGCGGCTTTAATTGGTGGCTGCCAATTCCAGACCTAGTTCTTAAAAGATTGCAGAGTCAAAGCTGTGTCACAACTTGTCTCTGAGTTCTTGCTCCTTCATACTTGTACTCATCACAAGTGTAAGAACACAGAAGTTAGAAACACATGCTATTGAGTAGCAAAAAATGGAGGAAGCGTAGATTTCTGAATTATCATAAGAAGCAAGGAAGCCTGGCCACATGAAAAAAGAAAACAACACTTTAAGCAACTTCTGTTGGATTTTTTGTTTCTTTTGCATCAACTTAACTCTTTGCTCTAATGCTTCTACTTTTTTATTATTAAATTACTAAATATAGCTCCTGAGAAAAAAGAGAATTTCTACTATATGGGAAGAACACTACAAATTCTCTAAAATTAGAAAATTTGGACTGTTGAGAATTATGCTAAAATTTTCATTTCTCACTTTTATCACATTTTTGTAGGATACAAGAAGTCTCTTAACATAAAATTATTTTAAAAAGTAAAAAAAAAAAAAACAAATCTATGAATAAAATTAGAAAGGATCAATGGAAAAACTGGAACTAATGAGCAATTACAGCAAGGTTAATATCAACAATCAGTTGCTTTCTTATACCAACAACAAAGTGGAATTAGAAATTTAAAACACAATACTATTTACATTAGCATCCAAAAGATTAAATTCTTGGGTATAAATCTAACAAGATACATACAAGATCGATGTGAAGAAAACTATAAAACTTTGATGACCAAAATCAAGAGTCAAATAAATGAAGAGAAATTTCATGTTTATGAAAGGGAAGACTCAATATTGTCAGGATGTCGGTTCTTCCCAGTTTGATCTATGGATTCAACGCAATCCCAAATAACATCTCAGCAAGTTATTTCATAAGAACTTCCCCGTAGCTCAGATGGTAAAGAATCTGCCTGCTATGCAAGAGACCTGGGGTTGATCCCTGGGTCAGGAAGATCCTCTGGAGAAGGGAATGGCACCCCACTCCAGTATTCTTGCCTGGAGAATCCCATGGACAGAGGATCCTGGTGGGTTACGGTCCATGGATCGCAAAGAATAGGACCTGACTGAGTGACTAACATTACTACTACTAAGTTATTTTATGGATATCAACAAACTGATTCAAAGTTTATATGGAGAGGCAAAGATACAGAATAACTGACATAATATTGAAGAAGAACAAAAGTTAGAGGACTGACACTACCTAATTTCAAGACTTACTCTAGTTACAGTACTCAAGACAGTGTGCTATTGGCAAAAGAATAGACAAATAGATCCATGGAAGAGAATAGAGATCACAGAAACAGATCTATGTGATTAAAATCAACTGACTTTTGACAAAGGAGCAAAGTCAATATAATGAAACAAAGACTGTCTTTTCAACAAATCGTGTTGGAACAATTGTACATCCACATGTTAAAAAATGAAACTAGCACGTATCTTCCACCCTTCTCAAGCTTAACTCAAAATGAGTCATAGACTAAAATGTAAAATGCCAAAAAAAAAAAAAAAAACAAAACCAAAACACTATAAAGTTCCTAGAAGATAACATAGGAAAATACCTACATGACCTTGGTATGGCAATGACTTTTTAAGTACAATGCCAAAGATAAAACGCATGGAAAAAAAACTTATAAAATGGACTTCATTAAACTTAAAAACTTCTGCTCCTCAAAAGACAATGTCAAGAGAATGAGAAAAGAAGTCATAGGGAAAAAAAGTTATTCCAAAAGACACATCTAATGAAGAACTGTTATCCAAAATACACAAAGAACTCTTACAATTCAACAATAAGAAAACAAACAACCAGATTTTAAAATGGGTTAATTACCTTAATAAACATATTGCCAAAGAAGATATATAGATGATAAATAAGCATATGAAAAGATGCTCCACATCATATATCATTTAAGGAAATGCAAATTAAAACAACAATGATATACCATTCCATATGTATCAGAAAGGCTCAATTCAGTCAGTTCAGTCGCTCAGTTGTGTCCCACTCTTTGCGACCGCATGGACTGCAGCATGCCAGGTTTCCCTGTCTATCACCAACTCCTGGAGGTTATTCAAACTCACATCCATTGAATTGGTGATGCCAGCCAACCATCGGATCCTCTGTTGTCCCCTTCTCCCCCCGCCTTCAATTTATCCCATCATCAGGGTCATTTCCAATGAGTCAGTTCTTCGCATCATTGGCCAAAGTATTGGAGTTTCAGCTTCAGCATCAATCCTTCCAATGAATATTCAATACTGATTTCCTTTAGGATTGAATGGTTCGATTTCCTTGCAGTCTAAGAGACTCTCAAGCATCTTCTCTGACACCACAGTTTAAAAGCATCAATTCCTTGGCACTAAGCTTTCTTTATAGTCCGACTCTCACATCCATACATGACTACTGGAAAAACCATAGCTTTGAGTAGTTGGCAAAGGAATGTCTCTGCTTTTTAATGTGCTGTCTAGGTTGGTCATAGCTTTTCTTCCAAGGAATAAGTTGTATTTTAATTTCATGGATGCAATCACCATCTGCAGTGATTTTGGAGCCTGAAAAGTAAAGTCTGCCACTGTTTTCACTGTTTCCCCATTTATTTGCCAGGAAGTGATGGGACCAGATGCCAGGATCTTAGTTTTCTGAATGTTGAGTTTTAAGCCAGCTTTTTCACTCTCCTCTTTCACTTTCATCAAGNATGCAATCACCATCTGCAGTGATTTTGGAGCCTGAAAAGTAAAGTCTGCCACTGTTTTCACTGTTTCCCCATTTATTTGCCAGGAAGTGATGGGACCAGATGCCAGGATCTTAGTTTTCTGAATGTTGAGTTTTAAGCCAGCTTTTTCACTCTCCTCTTTCACTTTCATCAAGAGGCTCTTAAGTTCTTCTTCACTTTCTGCCATAAGGGTGGTACCATCTGCGTATCTGACGCTATTTATATTTCTCCAAGCAATCTTGATTCCAGCTTGTGCTTCCTCCATCCTGGCATTTTCATGATATACTACGCATATAAGTTAAATAACCAGGGTGAAAATTTACAACCTTGACGTACTCCTTTCCCTATTTGAAACCAGTCTATTGTTCCACATCCAATTCTAACTGTTGCTTCTTGACCTGCATATAAGTTTCTCAAGAGGCAGGTCAGGTGGTCTGGTATAGTCCCATTTCTTGAAGAATTTTCCACAGTTTGTTGTGATCCACACAGTCAAAGGCTTTGACGTAGTCAATAAAGCAGATGTAGATGTTTTTCTGGAACTCTGTTGCTTTTTCTATGATCCAAGTGATCTTGGCAATTTGATCTCTGGTTCCTCTGCCTTTTCTAAATCCAGCTTGAATATCTGGAAGTTCACAGTTTATGTACTGTTGAAGCTTGACTTGGAGAATTGTGAGCATTCTTTGCTAGGGTGTGAAGTGAGTGCAATTCTGTGGTAGTTTGAGCATTCTTTTGCATTGCCCTTCTTTGGGATTAGAATGAAAACTGACCTTTTCCAGTCCTGTGGCCACTGATGAATTTTCCAGATTTGCTGGCATATTGAGTGCAGCACTTTCACATCATCTTTTTAAGATGTGAAATAGCTCAATTGGAATTCCATCACCTCCACTAGCTTTGTTCATAGTGATGCTTCCTTAGGCCCACTTGACTTTGCATTCCAGGATATCTGGCTCTAGGTGAGTGATCATACCATCATGGTTATCTGGGTCATGAAGATCTTTTTTGTATAGTTCTTCTGTGTATTCTTGCCACCTCTTCTTAATATCTTCTGCTTCTGTTAGGTCCATACCATTTCTGAAATGGCTAGTGTTGGGGAAATGTCAGATGCTGGCAAAGTTATGTAGCAACAGGAGCTCTCATTCATTGCTGATGGGAATGCAAAATGGTAGTCACTTGAGAAGACAGTTTGGTGATTTCTTACAAAACTCAACACGCTTGTACTGAATGATGCAATAACCATATTTTTGGTACTTATTCAAAAGAGTTTAAAATTTGTCTCCACCATAAAAAAAAAAAAACAAAACCCTGCACACAGATGTTTATATTAGATATACTCATAATGGCAAAAACTTGGAAGTGGCAAAGATGTCCTTCAGTAGGTACATCCAGAAAATGGAATATGATTGATTCATTGCTAAAAAGAAATGACATGGAGGAGCTGTAAATGCAAATTATTACTTGAAAGAAGCCAATCTGAAAAGGTTACATACTGAATGATTCCAAGTATGTGATATTCTGGAAAAGGCAAAATTGAAAACAGTAAAAGATCCAGCAGTTTCTAGGAGCTGGGAAGAGAGATGCAATTTTGTTGAATTTTTTTGAAAGCACCTCTTTAAGTCATATCTTCTAGTTATCCTAAGTCAACTAGCAAATTAGCAGGTGAAATGAATGTTCTGAATTTAATGATGTCTAAGATCTCTCCTTATATGAACTCTAATTCCAGATATGAAATCAGTTCTCATCTTATAAAACATCATCCCTTCTTTCACTCTTCTAGGTTCTCATTTTGATTTGGGGACTAAATTAGGAAATTTCTCTTTAGGTGACTGAGATATATTTAATGGCTTATGAGACTTAGAACAACAGATGTTATTCTAGGGCAGAAAAGAAATCCTCAAATTTAGGCATTTTGCCTATGATTCTAAGTTTTTTGAATATCATTAAAGTGAAACATGGCAATTATTTATGATTATGTCATATACATATGGAATATAGCATGGCTGTGTTATCAGGTCCTCTATGAATTCTTCTTATGATCTTGCAACTGTATCTGATTACCTAAGGTAGAATGGCCTACATTAAGCAGGAAAGACGTCCATGAAAGGGCAGCGAAAGGAGGGAAATGTGAAGTGGCATCTTCTTGTTTAAGACTGAAATTTTGTATCACTGCACTGGGTGATTGACTTATTTTACACAGTTACAAAGTCCAAGTTTAGCCACTTGTACTCCAAGGCAAAAATTCCCAATTCTGTTCACTCAGATTATATTTTAACCCTTCAAACATCTATCATTTTCTTTATTTTGTTTAGATTGGAAGATCTCTAAGATCTAAAATGAATATTCTTTATCGTTACTCAATATGTCTTCTATATCTTGTTATGAAACTGGATAATAAAAGCTATTTCAAATTGTGGTTATGTGTCACAAAGTTTAATGTGTTTATAATGATAAACTCTTCATTAAATATATTATATAAAGCATTTAATGATTGTTTTAAATATATTTGAGTTCATATTTGAATAATGACAAGAATGAAGAGTTTCTGCAAAAAGAGTTTGATCTGAAAAAATTTTAGTAGTGATTAAGGTAAGTAAAATCTGAGTTTATAAAGCAGGTTGGGTAACAAAACAATAGACAGTACTGATTGCAAAGGAAATCTCATTCTAAACAATGCAGCCAACCTACAGAAAAGACACATAAGAAGAAAGGAAATTGCTGAAGCTGTTACACATACAACATGCCCAGCTGGGAGTCCAGCTGCTCAAGGAAGCTGGTGATTCTTGATCTTTGGGAGTTCCTAATTAGAATACAAGTTAGAAATATAATAGAAAACATAAAAGAAATTTAAAATTAGTCAGCTCTTATTTTGTCTCTTTAAATGTTAGCAAAGACAGAGTTATAGAAGCTTGGCTAAGTAAGCAATAAATAATTTTTATAACTACTGACTTTTGATACCAATTATACTTTATCAAAGCTTCCCATATTCCATCACATATTAATCCCTACTTTCAGAATAGGCATGCTTACCAATAGCTTGTGAATTGCATACTGTATTTGAAAGCTGCTGTATATGAATCAAATAGCATGCACTTAGGATGCATTTATATATTCCTTAAAAAGCAGATTTTTCTTCCATTTGGTGCTCACTACACGCTTCTCTAAAGGTTTTTGCAATAGATGAGCCTTCACAGGATTATAAATCATAGTGTGCTAGAATAAATGTTATAGAAATTGAATCCATGGTACAATATTTTGCACTGTGATAATCACCTATAACCTGAGAGCATATAAATATGTGATTAATTTATATTTTTATTTTAAAGAACCCAAATAAATATATGCCATATATTCTGTTATTTATGGTATTTCAAATTACTCCTTTACAGGTTTATAGGACTAACGTGACCTTCCCAAGGTCAGGGAGAGCAAATGGAAAAGATTCAAAGCAATTACCCAGAAAATTAAAATCAAAACAAAACCCAGAGTGTAACGACTCCAACTTTTACGCAATTGTCCGGATATTTGAGGTAAATCGTGTTTCGGTCCAAACAGTTGAGTGCTTTCGTTCTCCATTTTACTGCTAGTGAACCTTATTTTTCAAAGCTGATCAGTATGCAAGACAATGTATTCTCTGATTGATCAGTATGCAGGGTTGGATTACTCCAGAGAACATTTGGGCATTTTCACTATGTCCTGTGGATTAACCTGCAGAGTATGCACTTTGGAGGGCAGATACTGAGGGAGGAAGCAAAAATGACTTAATGGTCTGGTACTGTGGAAGTTTGATCTACTCTCAGAGTGTAGGTCAACTTTCCCATGAAATCATTTGCCATATAGCAATGATCCTAAACTCTTTTGGAAAATAAATGTTCTACATCATTAAGTAGAACAAAAAGACTTACTAAACAGAAAGTAGTAGCGTTTATTTTTAGTCTTTGAATTATAAGATTATACTAATATTTATTCAACTTTATTGATGTTCTAATGATAACAGTCATTCAACGGTTGTGTGATACCTTTAGGATTAGAAATATGGGGTTATCTACTGTATTAAATTCTATTTTAGACTTTGGTTGTAAGTAGTAAGATTCTTTCTTCAAGAAATTTCTGTCTTGACACTGTTTACTGGTCTTCTTCCCCCTATGACATGATAAGGCACTTGAGATTTTCTACAGGATATCTAGTATTTTTCCAACATAGTTTTTAAAAAAACCCTCTGCTGCAAAAAGAATGAAAGAAGTAAAGAAATCCTTCTTTAAAAATTTAGTGTAGCTTCTACTACACTAAAGTGAAAGTTGAGTATTCTAAATTCTAAGTTAAATCTTATTTATGAATCTTGATAAAATTCTTGAATTTTCACTTATTCTTTGGATTAGCTTAAATCTTTGAAACTGAATAATCTCAAGTGAATAGAAAAAGTGGAGGGAAAGAAACAGGTAGGAAAAATTTTTGAAGTGTTTTATTATGTTGTGTAAAAATGAGTTGTGATATGCTGGTATATAGAAAATTGTAGAAACTTATTAATATAAAAAGTAAATGGATTTAAGGTGTCCTATACAAGAAATCTAGAGAATCAGGTGAAAATGAATATTAAAGGCTTCATAAATTTGCATTATGGCCGTTTGGGATTGACATGTACACACTGTTGTATTTAAAATAGATAACCAACAAGGACCTACTGTCTAGCAAAAAAAGAAAAAGAAAATTGCATTGTGAAACAAATGCACAAAATAAAAGGACTCTCATATCAAAATATTGATCTGATTGAAATATATTCAATCAATAACTATTGAATTCTGACAGCTGGAGCACCCAGTTGTAAAGCAATGTGTATACTTAGTCGTTCAGTCATGTCTAACTCTTCACAACCCCTTGGATAGAAGCCCACCAGGCTCCTCTGTCCATGGGGATATTCAGGCAAGAATATTGGAGTGGGTTGCCACACCCTCCTCCAGGGGATCTTCCCAATCCAGGGATTGAACCTAGGTATCCTGCATGTGGGACAAATATAATTCCTTTTCCATGGCCACCAGAATAAGCTCCAAAGCAGCTCCTGGGTAAAAATGGAATTATATTAATCATAACCCTAATAGGCCAACCATTCCAGTACTCTTGCCTGGAGAATCCCATGGACAAAAGAGCCTGACAGATTACTGTCCTTAAGGTCGCAAAGAGTTGGACATGACTGAAGCGACTTAGGACTCATAACTCTAACAATTTTTTTTTTTTTCCTGATTCCAAACTCCATCTCTACAGTGGAAAAACTTTCAAAAGTAAATATGTTACCTACAAAAGTCTGACATATTCACCCACCGTTAATATCCACATATGTATTAATGTTTTATTTTCTCTTATTAATTAACATCACAGATACCTGAGGATGGTGTCATGAGCAAGCACACTAATAAGGAAAATAGAAAAGATTTTGAAATATGTACAAGATAAACACCAAAGAATTTATTTTTTACTTAAAAGTTGACATTTGGGCTGATTTTATCTCCCCTGGGGGAATTAGGTTACAGTTACTTAGATACTTTTAATGGAACAGGGTTGATCAAGTTACACTAAGTGATAGAGATATTTATTATCTAGATATATTTTGGGATAAAGAATTAAGACCTTTAGCCAAGTAGATCCTACCCAAAATGAACAAAAACAGACACATCCCAAAATGAAAAAAAAAAAAACCTAAAACCTGGAAAATGAACCAAGAAGACCTCAATGGCAGCTATAACCACAATAGAGTTGATCTTCACTGTTATAAGAATTGGTGCTGCTGTGGGCTTCCCAGGTGGAGCTAGTGGTAAAGAACCCACCTGCCAATGCAGAAGAGGTAAGAGATCGGGTTCTATCCCTGGCTTGGGAAGATCCCCTGGAGGAGGGCATGGCAACCCACTCCAGTATTCTCGCCTGGCGTAGCCCATGGACAGAGGAGCCTGGTGAGACACTACTGAAACTACTGAGAGCATAGGCATGTGCCATGGGTATCTTTCAAAACTCCACTGGCTTCTGAAATTTTAACAGTGAGAGAGCGTGTCTATGGCTGCTGGGATTTGGAACTCCCTTCAGCCTGCTCTTCTCTGAGTTTGTGCTGCTTTTTCTCAGCACCACACCTTCTGCTTTGCTTTAGAGTGTCTAGCCACTCATATTCTGCTTCCTTATATATTTGACTCCCTTGTGACCTTCAACCCTCTTTGGTTTCTGTTGGTGTACTTTTTTAGCTACCTCTCCCACCACTAGTGACTAATTCTCTTTGTGTTTTCAAATTCCCATCTCTTAAGTCAGAATCTCCATTTCCTTCTGGGAAGTGTCATCCGTAATAGCTGACCATATAGTCAGAGCCCCTTCCCGTAGTTCAAGTTTTGATCAGGCAGATGTTATAACTAGCACATGGTGGTAAAGCTATTGGAAGACCAGTAATTTATTTTTCAAATACTATTGTGATTTAGAGCTCTTGAAGCAGGCGTGAGACTTAAATGGTTTCTGAAAACTGGCATATATGTTTAGTGATATCTAGAATATAGTTGGATTATCCAGTTTATGTGAATTGGGAAAGTTTACCTTCAACCCCAGACTTTGCTACTGTTCAGTCGCTAAGTCACGTCCAACTCGTTGCGACTCCATGGAGTGCAGCACACCAGGCTTCCCTGTCCACTATCTCCCAGAGGTTGTTCAAACTCATGTCCTTTGAGTCAGTGATACAATTTTCTTACCAAGAAGCCTGACTGACTTGTGACTCAACATGGAAAGACTTTGGAAGTCATCACTTTCAGCCTTGCCAGAAGAAATTGGACAAACAGAAAATCAAGGACTGTTCTTTGACTCTTCAGGGAGCTGAGGTTTCAGAGCAAACAGACAGGTGTGTCCAGAAAGATACAGCAACTGAGATCTGCTGATCTGGAGCAGAAGCTGTTGGAGCCATTAACTGGTAGGAACGTTTATGGTGATTTTGAAAAAAAAAAAAAAAATGAAAGTGACTGTAAAGTTTTTCTCATTTCCATAAGAAAAAGAAAGAGAGCTGCAATGCAATAGAATGAAGTTCTTCCAGTATATGCTTGCAAAAAAGAATTTCTTTGTAGGTAACAGGTGGGAGACATTTTCAAAATAAGCATTGGAATTAATAGGATTACCCAGACCTGTGAACTATTACATTAGTACTTCAGTAAATACACTGAGTGAATAATCTGACCTAAAATGGAAACTTTGAATATTTGTTATTAGGAAGAATAAAAATATTTTAAATGAATATAAATTGCTAAACAGGTTGAAAACCAGTATTGTCTAGAAATCTCAATAAAATCTAGAACAATGTAAGATATGGGAGATGAGAAGATGGCATAGACTCAGTGAAAACAAGCTAAATGACTAGCTAAAAACAAGGAAGAACAATTTTCCATGGGTACAAGATTATGATAATTTCTTAGTGAGACTAGAAGTAGCTGTCAAAATCCTTCTGAATATTATTTACCATTAGTTATATAAACTGGCTAAACATTGATGAATTTATGGCTTTCAATTCCTAGTCAATTCCTAGTATAAGTTCAATCATTTTCAATTTGAGTAAATTTGTTGATTTAGGTTACAAAGCGAAGACATCGCTTTGCCAACAAAGATCCATATAGTCAAAGCTATGATCTTTCTAAGAGTCATGTATGGATGTGAGAAATGGACCATAAAACTGGCTGAACACCAAAGAATTGATGCTTTCAAATTGTGGCACTGGAGAAGACTCTTGAGGGTCTCTTGGATAGCAAGGAGATCAAACCAGTCAATCCTAAGGAAATCATCCCTGAATATTCATTGGAAGGACTGATTCTGAAGCTAAATCTCCAATGCTTTGGTCACCTGATGTGAAGAGCTGCCTCATTGGAAAAGACCCTGATGCTGGGAAAGATTGATGGCAGGAGGAGAAGGGGGTGGCAAGAGGAGGAAATGGTGAGATAGCATCACTGACTCAACGGACATGAACTTGAGCAAACTCCAGGAGATAGTGAAGGACAGAGGAGCCTGGTGTGCTACAGTCCATGAGGTTGCAAGGACTCAGACATGACTTAGTGACTGAACAACAACAACAATTGATTAAGATAGGCTTTACATCATAGAATAATTTCAAGTCTTTGTTATAAGTGTATTTATTAATTAAAGAAATATTCTTTCAGATCTTCATATATGTTAGACACTCCATGAGACACTGAGCAAACAAAGATGTATAAAGCATCTTTGTTCCTGTCTTCAAGGTACTCCTAGGCTATTGAGAATGTTTAGTATAATTATTTTGGCTATAAGTGAAAAATCAAAACATAATCCCAGATCCAGACTAGCTTAAGCAAAAGAGATTCTGGACTAAATCCATCCATGTCACTAAGATGAAGGAGTTGATGACTCTGTTTTCTCAAGTGGAATCCATCCTTAGTTATACCAGGTGAGAATGAAAAGATATGTGCATATCTGTCAGGTGCAGTGGGTGTGGAATGGGAGGGCATTCCAGAAAGAAAAGGCAGCGTGATCAAAGACATAAACTCAAGTTAGGAATAGCAAATTGTATACAAGAGAACAGTATACAGTTTCATGACTCTAAAGACTAAACTTGGAAGAAGGAGTAGGGGATGGTGAAGGGGGTACATTTAAAAGTGCCAGACTGTGGTAGGCTATGTCACGGGAATGACAATTAATCCTGTGGGTGTTAGCCAAAAGAAAATCTTCAGAATGGAGAACAGAGTTAACTTGTTTTAAAATTAGTAATTCTGACTAAAGTGTTGAGGATTACTTGAGTATAGGATGATCAAGAATAAAGGCAGGGAGGGCAGTTAGGATATTGTTATTGCTGCTGCTGCTGCTGCTGCTGCTAAGATGCTTCAGTCATGTCTGACCCTGTGCGACCCCATAGACGGCACCCCACCAGGCTCCCCCATCCCTGGGATTCTCCAGGCAAGAACACTGGATTGGTTTGCCATTTCCTTCTCCAATGCATGAAAGTGAAAAGAGAAAGTGAAGTCGCTCAGTCGTGTCCGACTCTTAGCGACCCCATGGTCTACAGCCCGCCAGGCTCCTCCATCCATGGGATTTTCCAGGCGAGAGTACTGGAGCGGGGTGCCATTGCCTTCTCCGAGGATATTGTTATTAGTATGGATAAAATGATTAGGGCCTAAACTAGGGCTCAGTGATTGTAAAAACAGAAAACTGAGGAACTAGTTAGGAGGTAAAAAATTTACAGGCTATGGAAATTAATTGGTTGAAGGAATGAGAGACAGGGTCTGGAAAGGACTTTAACGATCTGCTCTGAACTTCGGCCTTAGTTGCCCTAGATCAGGGATTGGCAAATTCTTTCTGTGTAGGACCAGGCAAGATTTTAAGGCTGTAGGTCATAAGATCTCTGTTTCAACTACCCAGTTCTGTTGTTGAAAGTGCAAAAGCATCCAGAAACAATGTGTGAATGTATAAGATGTCTATGCCCCAATACAACTTTGTTTTCAAGAAGGTCAAATTCACTGTGGGCCAAATTTAACCCTCTGGCTGTAGTTTGCTGACTCTTGTCTTAGATGAAGAATGATATCATCACTTGGTTGGAAAAAAGAGAGAAAGAATAAGAATTTGGGAGGAGGCCAAGAGATCCCTGTTGGTTGTTGGGTTTAAGAATATCTGCAGAACACAGGTGTTTGGACCTTCTAGAGGTTCAGTGGAAAGAATCTGCCTGCCAATACAGGGGATATCAGTTCAATCCTGCTCTGGGAAGATCCTACAGGACCCAGACCAGCTAAGCCTGTGTGCCACAACTACTAAGCCTGTGCTCTAGAGCACATGTACCCCCCCCTCCAATGGGGGTTTACCACAATAAGAAGCCTATGCACTGCAAGTGGAGATTAGCCCCTACTCAACGCGACTAGAGAAAGCCCACACACAGCAATGAAGACCTAGCACACTCAAAAATAAACACATAAATCTTTAAAAATAAAAAGCAACTTGCAGGGACTTGGGTTATGGTAAGTGACATAAGTTGGACAGAGAAGGACAAATATTGTATGATATCACTTATACATAGAATTAAAAAAAAATACAAAAAACTAGCAACAAAAAAGAAACAGACACAGATATAGGGAACAAACTGCTGCTGCTGCTAAGTCGCTTCAGCCATGTCCGACTCTGTGCGACCCCATAGACGGCAGCCTACCAGGCTCCCCCGTCCCTGGGATTCTCCAGGCAAGAACACTGGAGTGGGTGGCCATTTCCTTCTCCAATGCATGAAAGTGAAAAGTGAAAGTGAAGTTGCTCAGTCGTGTCCGACGCTTCGCGATCCCATGGACTACAGCCTACCAGGCTCCTCCATCCATGGGATTTTCCAGGCAAGGATACTGGAGTGGGGTGCCACTGCCTTCTCTCAGGGGAACAAACTAGTGGTTACCAATATATGTAGAAAGTGAAAGCAAAGTTCCTCAATCATATCCAACTCTTTGTGACCCCATTGACTATAGCCTACCAGGCTCCTCTGTCCATGGGATTTTCCAGGCAAGAGTACTGGAGTGGGTTGCCATTTCCTTCTCCAGGGGATCTTCCCGACCCAGGGATCGAATCAGGTTCTCCTGCATTGCAAGTGGATTCTTTACTAAGCTATGATGGACTTATGTGTGTGTTGGAGAGGTTATATAATGAGGGGTGATAGAGGCACTAACAATTGGGTATAAGATAGGCTCAAAGATCCATTGTGAAAAATGGGGACTATAACCAATATTTTGTAGCAATTGTAACTGTAAAGTACCCTAAAAATTGTATAAAAATAAATCTAAAAAAGTATCTGCAGAAAATTCAATAGGCTCTCTACAAAGCCAGTTGTTGGGTGTGGAAATGGGTGTATGTATACATATCAGGAAATCAAAAGATAAGGAGATGCATACAGTAAGTTCTTCTGTTAAAAAAAAAGTTTCAACCATTTTTAAAAAAAATGTATCAGTTCAGTTCAGTTCAATTCAGTCGCTCAGTTGTGTCTGACTCTGCAACTCCATGAACCACAGCACACCAGGCCTCCTTGTCCATCACCAACTCCCGGAGTTTACCCAAACTCATGTCCATTGAGTCAGTGATGCCAACCAACTATCTCATCCTGTGTTGTCCCCTTCTCCTCCTGCCCTCAATCTTTCCCAGCATCAGGGTCTTTTCAAATGAGTCAGCTCTTCACATCAGGTGGCCAAAGTATTGGAGCTTCAGCTTCAACATCAGTCCTTCCAGTGAACACCCAGGACTGATCTCCTTTAGGATGGACTGGTTGGATCTCCTTGCAGTCCAAGGGACTCAAGAGTCTTCTCCAACACCACAGTTCAGAAGCATCCATTCTTCTGTGCTCAGCTTTCTTTATAGGCCAAATCTCACATCCATATATGATTACTGGAAAAACCATAGCCTTGACTAGATGGACCTTTGTTGACAAAGTAATGACTCTGCTTTTCAATATGCTGTCTAGGTAGGTCATGACTTTTCTTCCAAGGAGTAAGCGTCTTCTAATTTCATGGCTGCAGTCACCATCAGCAGTGATTTTGGAGCCCAAAAAAATAAAGTCTGGCACTGTTTCCACTGTTTCCCCATCTATTTGCCATGAAGTGATGGGACTAGATGCCATGATCTTAGTTTTCTGAATGTTGAGCTTTCTTTTTTTTTGAATGTTGAGTTTTAAGACAACTTTTTTACTTTCCTGTTTCCGTTTCCTCAAGAGGCTTTTTAGTTCCTCTTCACTTTCTCCCATAAGGGTGGTGTCATCTGCATATCTGAGGTTATTGAGATTTCTCCCAGCAATCTTGATTCCAGTTTGTGCTTCTTTCAGCCCAGCATTTCTCATGATATACTCTGCATAAAAGTTAAATAAGCAGGGTGACAATATACAGCCTTGACGTACTCCTTTTCCTATTTGGAACCAGTCTGCTTTTCCATGTCCAGTTCTAACTGTTGCTTCCTGACCTGCATACAGGTTTCTTAGGAGGCAGGTCAGGTGCTCTGATATTCCCATCTCTTTCAGAATTTTCCACAGTTTATTGTGATCCACACAGTGAAAGGCTTTGGCATAGTCGGTAAAGCAGAAATAGATACATACACCCATTTTCACACCCCAAAATTGGCTTTGTACAGAGCCTATTGAATTTTCTACAGATACCTTTTTAGATTTATTTTATACAATTTTTAGGGTACTTTCTAGTTATATATCAGGAAATCAAAAGATCAGGAGATGTATACTGTAAGTTCTTCTGCAAAAAAAAAAAAAAGGTTGAAATAGAGTGGATAAAATTTGCTAGTGTGATAAGGAGTGAATCCAGAATAGAACACTAGGAATGTGTTTTTACATAGTTCTCTTCCAGAGGCTGACAATATAGAGAAAGATACAGGCCTGGATTTTGCTCTCTTGTAGTTCCTACGGTAGATGGAGAAAAAATGATTGAGAAGATAACTAGAAAAGTCACTTTACCTGAAAACTATAATCAGAATTGCAGTGTTTTTCTGGTCAAACTAAGTAAGCAGTGCCCTTTTAAAAAGGTGTTCCATTATGTGTTAGCCCTATGTCAGTATATACCAGAGTTAACTGTGGTATCACAAAACCTGAAAAACAGGAAAATAAAAAATAATATACTAATAAGAGAAAGAGTATCCATACTTAGCACTGTCATATACATGATTTAATTTTATCCTCCCATGATCAATTTTATTATATGAATATCCATATCATTAAGCCTTGTGATTCAAGTATTACTAATGTGGTCAATTTATAAATGGAAAAAGAAGCTTAGAGACATTGATGGTACTTCTCTTATTTATCTGGTATTTAAAGGAAACAGAAAAATAACCACACTTTTCCAACAGTGAAACCATTATTTTCCATCACACCACATTACTTCACTACTTAAATTAAGGAAGCCAACATTAGTGTTATTTATGCTGAGTCCTTATATCTCCAATTTTAAAAGAAGCAATATACAAATGCGAATGTTTCCAGGTTTTCCAGTTAGGAAACACTGTGAGGGAAACTGCCATAGAGTGATTCATTAAGCCACGGAGAATTAAAAAATATCTCGTTGTTTTGAGACCACGTCTCTCCTTGCTGATTTGCTCTGAGGAAAGAAAAATCAGAAAGCTCATTGTTTGGAGTGCTGCAAATGGACTCAAAAGTGGATTTCTGTGCCCCTGGCCTTTTCTCTGTGTTGCTCCCTAATATTGGCTTGCTTCCTGTCTCCTCAAAAAAGCAAAAAGACCCCAAATAGACCCCTATAATATCTGTTCATATGGCAGATTATAGATCTCTAAATGGGTGCTGTTTTGCAAAGACGACAGATAGATAATAATGGCTTCATTGTTTGAATGTGAGTTTCTTCCAATAAAATTTGGGGGTCATTAAAGAAGAAGAAGGAGCATTTCTTCTCTATGACATGCTATTATTTTAGCTTTTACATACCACAATCTTCAGACTGAACTTAATGTAAACCAGAGCCAGGAAGCTGCTGGAAGTTGGCAAGATCTGGTGAACCATAAAAAAAAAAAAAGGTTGAAATAGAGTGGATAAAATTTGCTAGTGTGATAAGGAGTGAATCCAGAATAGAACACTAGGAATGTGTTTTTACATAGTTCTCTTCCAGAGGCTGACAATATAGAGAAAGATACAGGCCTGGATTTTGCTCTCTTGTAGTTCCTACGGTAGATGGAGAAAAAATGATTGAGAAGATAACTAGAAAAGTCACTTTACCTGAAAACTATAATCAGAATTGCAGTGTTTTTCTGGTCAAACTAAGTAAGCAGTGCCCTTTTAAAAAGGTGTTCCATTATGTGTTAGCCCTATGTCAGTATATACCAGAGTTAACTGTGGTATCACAAAACCTGAAAAACAGGAAAATAAAAAATAATATACTAATAAGAGAAAGAGTATCCATACTTAGCACTGTCATATACATGATTTAATTTTATCCTCCCATGATCAATTTTATTATATGAATATCCATATCATTAAGCCTTGTGATTCAAGTATTACTAATGTGGTCAATTTATAAATGGAAAAAGAAGCTTAGAGACATTGATGGTACTTCTCTTATTTATCTGGTATTTAAAGGAAACAGAAAAATAACCACACTTTTCCAACAGTGAAACCATTATTTTCCATCACACCACATTACTTCACTACTTAAATTAAGGAAGCCAACATTAGTGTTATTTATGCTGAGTCCTTATATCTCCAATTTTAAAAGAAGCAATATACAAATGCGAATGTTTCCAGGTTTTCCAGTTAGGAAACACTGTGAGGGAAACTGCCATAGAGTGATTCATTAAGCCACGGAGAATTAAAAAATATCTCGTTGTTTTGAGACCACGTCTCTCCTTGCTGATTTGCTCTGAGGAAAGAAAAATCAGAAAGCTCATTGTTTGGAGTGCTGCAAATGGACTCAAAAGTGGATTTCTGTGCCCCTGGCCTTTTCTCTGTGTTGCTCCCTAATATTGGCTTGCTTCCTGTCTCCTCAAAAAAGCAAAAAGACCCCAAATAGACCCCTATAATATCTGTTCATATGGCAGATTATAGATCTCTAAATGGGTGCTGTTTTGCAAAGACGACAGATAGATAATAATGGCTTCATTGTTTGAATGTGAGTTTCTTCCAATAAAATTTGGGGGTCATTAAAGAAGAAGAAGGAGCATTTCTTCTCTATGACATGCTATTATTTTAGCTTTTACATACCACAATCTTCAGACTGAACTTAATGTAAACCAGAGCCAGGAAGCTGCTGGAAGTTGGCAAGATCTGGTGAACCAAAGTGAAATGTAGTGGCTGTAATGTGTTATAATGTGTGTGTGTGTGTGTGTGTGTGTGTGTGTGTGTGTGTGTGTGTGTGTGTTGTGGGGAGGGGTAGGAGGATCCTCCTGGAGCTGCTTAAATACAAACAACAGGGTTGCCTTTGACAAGTAAATTACCTACAGAAAATGGCTTACTATAAAGAGCAATGGCTTTTAGTCCTAACTTAAAAGTTCTATGGTTTCTCATGTTGGAGAAACTAGCACATCACACATCTATTTGGAAAGATTTGCTGCCTTCATTGAATATATTCTGAGTAGTTCCTTCCAGTGATATATAGAACACAATAGGAGCAAGTTGAATCAGAGTGAACTTTGGAGTCAGACACTAGAGTTCAAATTCTAGATCTATAATCACGGGCTATATGACCCTAGATGGCTAACTTAAGCTCTCTGAGTCTGTTTCCTCCAGAAAAATGTGAATTATACCTACATAAATCTGTGACAAAATACTTGACAAACAATTCCCAAATATTATTATCTTAAGATAATAAAAGCTCATTTTTCACTCACTCAGGTATCTCCCTTGGGTGGTCCTATTGAGGCAGCTCTCTTGAGCATTTCTTGTTTAAGTGGCAACTCAGCAACCCAGATTCCTTCCAAACTGTGGCTCTGCCCTCCCGGTGTCTGTAAAGTCCTCTGTGTTCAGCTGGTAAACAGACAAAAATATGGAGGCGGGCACGTTAGAGCAGCAGTCCCCAAATCTTGGCACTGGAACTGGTTTCATGACAGACAATTTTCCCACAGACCCGGGGCAGGCAATCTAGGTCCCTCACATGTGCAGTTCACAGTACAGTTTGCACTCCTATGAGAACCTAATGCCACCACTGATCTGACAGGAGGCAGAGCTCAGGCAGTAATGTAAACAGTGGCAAGTGGCTGTAAATACAGATGAAGCTTCCCTCACTAACCTGCTGCTCACCTGCCACTGTGCCATCCATTTCTTAAGAGGCCATGGACAGGTATTGTTCAGGGATTGGGAACCTATGCTTTAGAGGATTTTCTAGGTCACAACTGGAAGTGGCAAACCACTAATTGCATTTGTATTCCAGGGGACAGATTTGGTCACAAGAAATCTCCTAATTAGGGAGGCTGGAAAATGTCTAACTTCCCACCAAGAAAACTGCTGGAACTAGGGTGAAGTAAGAAAGGGGCCTAGCATGCAAACTTGAGTCATTCATTTTCAAGGTCAGGCAAGGGCAGGATCCTGTGAGTGCGGAACTGCTCTTTGCAGGAACTTGAGAATGTCTCCTGGCATCTTGCATCCCTAGATTCTTCTCTTGCCCTGCCCTAGTCCTTGCCCCAAAGAAAGAATTTGAGGAGGAAACACGCTTTCCATGTCTACCTACCCATCAGGACTACTGTGAAAGCAAATAGAATGTTCAGTATCTGATGGTCACTTATTTCATTATCCCATACAGAAACAAAAGTTTTCTTTTTCCCTTCATTTATGCTGCAAAAATTACATTTCTACATTTAAAACAAAACCTTTGCAATTATCCCTTAACTTAAGTGATGTCAATATTATTATTGTGTTATTTTAAAATAAGAATTTTAAAATATCAAATAACTTAAAAATTTTGAGCTTTTATTCCAACCACCAAAGTATTTAGCAATGGGGTATGAACTAGCCCAAACAGTAGACAGAAAGGCTCCGGGACAGAAAATAAGTTTTCTAAAAAGAACTTCTCTGAAAAGAAGTTTTGGTCTATATATCTTGATTTCTTAATGATTGTCGAACTCACAGCGGTGCTTTCAACCACTGCTCCCTTACAAATGCAGTGAGGCATCGTTAGGGTGTGCTTTTCCATAATAAACACATTATGGGAATTGTTACAGAAAAGAAAAGACAAGAATGACTATAGTGTAATCTGCAAAATGTTTCTGTGGTTCTAATGTTGGTCATTTTAGGGAAACTGCCAACAGGCTCCTGAAACAGTACACATGCATTCTATACTTAGAGAAGTAGTTTAACTTTCAGGATAGCCAATTCCACTTCAGTTTATCTTACTTTATGTCCTAAAGAGCTGTTTGGATTTTGACAGTTTATGAGCAAACCATTCTACAAAATGTGGCCATTGATCTGCTATTGAAAGCAAAGGAGATGCTCTGTGACAAAGCTGCAACTAAAACGAGCTGCTACTGTGGGCTGATGAAGTTTTTATTGTTAATTAAGTCTAGAAGACTCTCTTCATCTGTGAAGACTACTTTCCAGAAATCCAAAGTGATGCTGTTGTTTTGTTTTTGCTTTTCCTTACAAATGTTTCCTGCAAATATTTTTTGCTCACTATTTGTCCATTTAAATTAGCCAGTCAGTAGACATTCGTTGAGGCCCCCCTCAGGCCAAGCAAAGCACTGGATGCTGATGAGTACAAAGACATATAAGTTTGTAAAGGACCCGGTCTTCAGGAAGCTTCTGGTTCTGTAGAGGATAGGAACACGTACAGACATATAAGTTTGTAAAGGACCCGGTCTTCAGGAAGCTTCTGGTTCTGTAGAGGATAGGAACACGTACAGACACATCTACAACATGCTGCAGGATGTGTGATTGTCATAAAAGAGGTCAAGACAGAGTCTCATCCACAGAAGGGAACTATACTATACAAGGCCTCTTGTAGGGATGGCAGCATTTGAGCTGGAAGAAAACAGAATTTGAACTTTCAGAGATGATGGTGAAGTATGTGGTGGGGATGACAAAGAGGGTGTAGGGAAAGAGCAAGGACAAAGATACAGTGGTCAGATCTTCATATGAAGGACTTTTTTCCTAGGCACTCTTAGATTCTGCTGCTGGTAAGTCGCTTCAGGCGTGTCCGACTCTGTGCGACCCCACAGACGGCAGCCCATTGGGCTCTGCCATCCCTGGGATTCTCCAGGCAAGAACACTGGAGTGGGTTGCCATTTCCTTCTCCAATGTATGAAAACGAAAAGTGAAAGTGAAGTCGCTCAGTCGTGTCTGACTCAGCGACCCCATGGACTGCAGCCTACCAGGCTCCTCCGTCCATGGGAGTTTCCAGGCAAGAGTACTGGAGTGGGATGCCATTGTCTTCTCCGAGGCACTCTTAGATAAATTATAATTAATATTAATTACTGGATATTAATAGAGACCTCTGAAGTATTAACACATTGGCACACAAAGAGCAGGACTGATTCTCTTCATAATCACAGAATCAGAACTTCTGTGGACCACCCATTTCAAGACAAAGTTCTCAACAAACACTCAGGTTTTCCTGGGCCTTGGAAAATTTATCATTTACCTGAAACTGCCTGTTACATGACTTTACTTTGAAGGAAGTCTCAGATATCATATAATTTCATCCGTAAGCATTTTAACATGTATGGCTGAAAGATAAGCACTCTTTTTAAAAATATGCTCCAAAACCATCATACCTCAAAAATTCATGGTAATTCCTTAATAACATTAAATGTGGGAGAAATCAAATTCCCCCAATAGTCTCATACAGCTTTTATTGATTTAATTTGTTCAAATTAAGATGAAAGTCCATGCATTACTTTTGGTTGACATATCTCTTAACCCTTTCACTGTACGTGTTTCCACTTGTAAGTCACTTGTCAAAAAAGTGAAAATCTGTGGAGTTTCTCACATTCTGCATTTTGCTGATTGCAGAGGTACTCTGATTGGCCACAAGCCTGAGTGAGAGGAAACCAACAAATTGAGCAGCCACTTTCCTTCATCGACTCCTTCTTGTGCTATGAAACATAAGTCTTCTGATCTGGCACCATTCCCCTTTCACCCTAACACTGACAAATCCTCCCAAACTCAATCTCCAAAGATAATCCAATGTTTTTCCAAATCTCTCTTAGTGCCAGCTTAGATTTATTTACTTCTGCTAAAATCACTGTTATTTTCTAAATCTAATGTCTGTATATTTTTCAGCATCACACTGGGTTTTTGCTGCTTCTGTTCAACTTAATGAATCTTGTACATGATTCCAACAATTGTGCTTGCTGGGGTTTGCTTTCTATCTGGCTGAATCCCAGGCTCTGATTTGTCTTTTGACAACAATTCCTTTTGCGCTCTCAAAATCTCATTTGCTACTATCATGTTTAATTCCAATACCTTCTTTCTATTTTAATGATGACGGTTCTCAGCTTTTTTACTACAGGTTCTTCATAATGAGAATAAAACAACAATAATACATGTGGGGTGGAGAAGGCGATGGCACCCCACTCCAGTACTCTTGCCTGGAAAATCCCATGGACAGTGGAGCCTGGAAGGCTGCAGTCCGCAGGGTCTGCTGAGGGTCGGACATGACTGAGCGACTTCCCTTTCACTTTTCACTTTCATGCATTGGAGAAGGAAATGGCAACCCACTCTAGTGTTCTTGCCTGGAGAATCCCAGGGATGGGGGAGCCTGGTGGGCTGCTGTCTATGGGGTCACACAGAGTCGGACACGACTGAAGTGACTTAGCAGCAGCAGCAGCAATACATGTGGGGTGTACATCAAGTCACACTTGTATGTGCACCAATTTGTCATTTACAAGTGAAACATGTAAATATCACTTACCTGAGTCAAGGTCAGCTTATGCTGTAAAAGAAGAAAGGACTAATTTTAAATGTCACTAAAACACAATTGAATTTGTTTAATTATCCAGTCAATAGCAAAATCCAAATACTAGACTTTGCAACTAAACTTTGAGAAAAGAAAACCCCCTCCAGCTCACTTTTCTTCTAATACCTTCAATATATACTGCATATATTAATACAGAGGATAGATCTTATTTCTCTGAGTTCCCTGGGCAAAAGGACAACATCAGCAGTGTTTATAGCTACATGGGAAAAGCTTTCCTATTGGTCAAGTATCCTGATATACTGACTGCTACACTTTTGAAAAATATATATTTCGTTTTTTAAAATAAAAAAAGAGTATATGATCATGTGGAAAGTATACACATGTACTTACAGACACAGAGACTGTACATGAAAAGAGAAAAACCTCTGTTTTACTGTTTTGTATTTCTATGAGTTTTTCAGGCAGACTGCCTCTAGACAGGCAGCTCTAGACAGGGTTCTTCAAACTGCAAATCTCAAATCATTGGTAGTGTAGTAAATGAATTTAATAGATTTTTTATACTGAAAAGGAATAGAAAATAGCCTTTATCATGTGCAATAGCTTTACATTTTGTTGTTAAATTTTTTGAGTCAGTTGTGTGTGTTTTCTGGGATATATATAAATATATCTGTATATCTATATATATATTTGGAACAGGTCCAAGGCAGCCTTAGCTCTAGCTTTTTCCTAGATCTTCCCAGGATTTTGAATTTGGGCTTTAAGTGGCTCTGAGTGGAGTAGCATTACTTGGAATGGGAGATGATTACCAGTATCCCATTATGGGAGAGATATGAATTTAAAGGAAGTTCATAGCAAATGCTTTTTCACAATGTCCTTTATTTTTCCTTATATAACAAAGGAAAGAAAAGGGGAGGTAGAGAGTTGGGGAGAAAAAGGAGAAAAAGCTAGAGATAAAAAGAAAGGATAACAAGATTAAATACCAGCAGTAAAGTCTAATCACCTAGAATACTTGCACGTGCTTTTCTCAGCAGGCCTGATGATGATCACCCTGCAGTGTAATAATGAATTGGCTGAGTTATCCTGAGAATGTATAGGTAATGGGAAAGATGCTTAAAGGATATGAGAGATCTTTAAAAGATTTGTTTAAATTTTTTTCTAAATGCTAGAAATTGAAGACCCATACATGTTAAGCTTTAGTATATGTAAAAATACTGGAGCACATCATCAGAACATCAATCCCTAAACGCTAAGATTGCAGAGAAATAACTAACCTGAGTTAAAAGAGCAAATTACCAAAGACCAATCTCACAGCCTTTGCTGACAGAGCAAGGCATGTTGTAGATAACAGAAAAGCAATAAATGCAATACATCTCAACCTCAGGATGGCCTTTGATTTTGTCCCATATGACACACTCATCAACTAGCAGAGAAAATATAACTTAAACCAGTAAGTCTCCAACTGTGAATTGTGACCTCCCCAAGGTTATTAGGGAAAGTTGCCACAGAGGTCAGGGAATTTGCAACTGTATTTCTTGTCCAGAGTCTCTGAGTCAAAGGAACTCCCAAATTTGTGGAAAAGAACAGCAAAAATTCCTAAGAAGACTATATTTATTCTCACAGAAGACCCTGCCATCCCTGCAACTTTCTCCGGCCATTACAGAATCATCGATTTTGTGACTAGCCAGGAAGAAGGAGGGTCTAGTTAAGCCAGACTTCTAAGTGTCAAGTTTCATTCCTGCTTTAATGATTTTGTTTTTCAATTTTCAAATCCATCAATACTATAAAAAATAATATACCCAAACACAGATTAGGGCTTCCCAGGTGGTCCCAGTGGTAAAGAATCTGCCTGCCAATGTAAGAGTCGCAAGATATGTGGGTTTGATCCCTGGGTCGGGAAGATCCACTGGAGTAGGAAATAGCAACCCACTCTAGCATTCTCTAGCAAGAGCATTCCAGAAAAACGTCTACTTTTGCTTTATTGATTATGCCAAAGTCTTTGATTGTGTGGATCATAACAAACTGTGGAAAATTCTGAAAGAGATGGGAATATTAGACCACCTGACCAACCTCCTGAGAAATCTGTATGCAGGTCAAGAAGTAACAGTTAGAACTGGACATGGAACAGCAGACTGGTTCCAAATTTGGAAAGGAGAATGTCGAGGTTGTATATTGTCACCCTGCTTATTTAACTTTATGCAGAGAACATCATGTGAATGCTGGGCTGGATAAAGCACAGGCAGGCTGGAATCAGATTGCCAGGAGAAATATCAATAACCTCAGATATGCAAATGACACCACCCTTATGGAAGAAAGTGAAGAGGAACTAAAGAGCCTCTTGATGAAAGTGAAAGAGGAGAGTGAAAAAGCTGGTTTAAAATTTAACATTTAAAAATCTGAGATCATGTCCTCCAGTCCCATCACTCCATGGCAAGTAGATGGAGAAACAATGGAAACAGTGGCTGACTTTATTTTTCTGGGCTCCAAAATCACTGCAGATGGTGACTGCAGCTATGAAACTAAAAGACATTTACTTGCTCCTTGGAAGAAAAGCTATGACCAACCTAGACAGCATATTAAAAAGCAGAGACATTATTTTGCCAGCAAAGGTCCATCTAGTCAAAGCTATGGTTTTCCCAGTAGTCATGTATGGATATGGAGTTAGACTACAAGGAAAGCTGAGCAAAGAGTTGGATATGACTGAGTGACTGAACTGAACTGAACTAGCATTCTTGTCTAGAAAATTCCATGGACAGAGGATCCTGGCAGGCTACAGTCCATCAGCCTGCAAAGAGTTGGTCATGACTGAGAGAGAGACAGAGAAACACATATTAATAATAACTAAGTGCTTATTAAGAATTCATGATATTCATGCATTTCACAAGTATTATATTTAAGATATTAAGTATTCAATCCATGTAAACATATTTTATTTAACAAACAGCAGACACTATTAATAACTCATTTACCCCTCATAAGTGCCCTATGAAGTAGGTACTATTATTTACAGACAAATACATTGAAGTGAAGTAACTTGTCCATGATGACATGATAATAACTGGCAGAAAATAACTGGCAAGATTTCAAACCAAGCAGCTTGAATCCAGAGTCCAGGGCATTCGCCACTGGACCATGGTCATAGGTTTAGGCAGCAAACAGTGCTCAGCACATAATACATTCAATACATATAAGCCATTGAGATAGTTAATTTTGTGTGTCAACTAGACAAGGTGTCCAGATACCTGATTAAACACTTTTTGGGGGTGTGTCCATGAGGATGTTCCTGGAGAAGATTAGATTTTGAATCAGTAAAGGAAACCATCCTCCCCACCAATATCCCATCCACTGAGGACTTGAAGAACAAAAAGGCTAACAAAGGGAGAATTCTCTCTCTCTCTTTCTATGCTTGAATTGAGACATCCATCTTCTCCTTCCCTCAGATATCAGAACTCCTGATTCTTGGACTTTTGTATTCAGACTAGGACTGACAATATCAGTCCTGGATCCTAACGCCTTTGAACTTAGACTAAATGACACCGCTGGCTTTTCTGACTTTTCAAGAGCTTGCAGACATCAGATCACGGCTCTTCCCAGCTTCCATAAATGTATAAGCCAACAGTTCCCAAAATAAAACCTCTCTCTCTCTCTATCTCCTCTCTCTCCCTCTCTCTGTCTCTCCTACTGATTCTGTTTCTCTGGAAAACCCTAACTAATACACCTATTATTAATAACACTAATCGCTTCCCTGATGGCTCAGAGGTTAAAGCATCTGCCTCCATTGTGGTAGACCCGGGTTCGATCCCTGGGTCGGGAAGATCCCCTGGAGAAGGAAATGGCAATCCACTCCAGTATTCTTGCCTGGAGAATCCCATGGACGGAGAACCCTAGTAGGTTACAGTCCACGGGGTGGCAAAGAGTCGGACATGACTGAGCAACTTCACCTTCACCAATCAATTCATATATCATCCTATATCACCCCAGTTTATAAATGAAAAATTGCCTTTAATTTGTAAAGAAAATAGGATGTTTCCAGATATATGTAATAAGGTAAAATGAAAAATAGTGGACTCCTGATAAGTTTGCTGCTGCTGCTAAGTAACTTCAGTCGTGTCCGACTCTGTGTGACCCCATAGAGGGCAGCCCACCAGGCTCCCCCATCCCTGGGATTCTCCAGACAAGAACACTGGAGTGGGTTGCCATTTCCTTCTCCAATGCCGGAAAGTAAAAAGTGAAAGTGAAGTTGCTCAGTCATGCCCGACCCTCAGCGACCCTATGGACTGCAGCCTTCCAGGCTCCTCCGTCCATGGGATTTTCCAGGCAAAAGTACTGGAGCGGGATACCATTGCCTTCTCCTGATAAGTTTACTTAAGGCTTAATGCTGAGGAGTTCCTTTACAGGAGAAAGAGGAGGCTGGAAAGTTATTAAGCAGTGGTCTTGAAAAGGTTGAGAGTCATAAAGTGGGAATGGGAGCTGTCCAAAGGCAAAGAAATGTTTTGCTGGGTGTAACAAGTTCAGACAGGCTAAAGAGATTATGCTATTTTTGATAGCAACAACCCAACAATTCTGTGTAGGATTTTCATCAGAAATTTCTTTCTTCTTGAAAAAAAATCCTTAAAAAAAATAGATGAAATGGGGAGTTTCTCTGAAAAGAAACCTAATTTGATATTCCAATTGAATTTTAACTTTAAAGTGTTTTGGAAAAAAGAAGCTTCTTCTATTGAACTTATTTCAATAGAAGACTGAAAACTCTTGTTATCTTAAAGGGATGAAAACATAATTTCAAGCTCTCTCTACACATTTCTCATATTCTTCAGTGGTAAATTAAATTTACACATTTGCTCTGAATTTACCATGTCTTCATTTTCCCCTCTGCTGACACTTGTATGCTCCGTGTTTGGAAGTTTACAGAGAATTGTGGAGGAAGAATAAAAGCAAGAGCATTCTAGGAGAAATTATTGTTCTTTCCATATGTAGAGGGTTCATCTGCAGTAGTGGTCCGTTCATCACAGGCTCGCTGCTTGATTTTGTATGTGACAGATTGTCAAATGAAATGTTTATTCTGTCCCTTTTCATTTCTCTGTTCGTTTGTTGTTTTAAAAATAGAGCATTTAGCATTTCTCCAGCAAAAGAGGTCATTCTTTGATTTTTAATGTTCCAATTTGTTTCCCTAAGTGAGCAAATCAAATATGGAAATATCTAATGTTTCACAAATATTTTTGGGGAAAATTAAGATAAGGTCAAAGGAGGATATATACAAGTCTCCTTCATGTTCTTTCAGAAGACAAGAGTAAACATTATTCAATATGTCTTAAATTCCTTTTCTCTGATATCTGAAGTGATCTTAAGAGAAGATATAGTAGGTTTTTAATAAGTGTTGAACAAACAAGTGTGTAACTCCACCATACCTGCGGTTTGTGAGAAAATCCATGTGGATTTTCTTAAAAAAAAAAAAAAAGAATCCATCATCCAAAATAATAATAAATCACACACAATGTAGTTCATTACCGACTTATCTTTAGGCTGATTAATAGAAGAAAATGAATTTATAGCACAAAGCAAAAGATTTTGAAAAACTATCTCTGCTCAATTTTTTGTTATTCTGAATATTTTCTACTTGAGCAGTAAATGCTCTCCCCAAAATTTCTCTTTGCTGCATTTTTCACCTTCTGTCTAAAATTTACTCCCAAGTCTAGACAGCTTACCACTTTACAGTCCTTGTCTCCAATTTCCTCTTTTATTCTATTCTCTTCTTTGCCAACAGCTACTTTCATCTTGTTTATTGTGGTTATATATATATATACACACACACCCACACACACTCACAACATAAAACACTGTTCTTATGTGTATAGATCTGTGGCACTAAGTATATTCACAACATTATACAATATCATCTTTATCTACATACAGAATAATTTCATCTTCCCAAATTGCATCTCTGTACTCATTAAACCATAACTCCCTATTCCTCCCTCTTCTCAGCCCTTGGTAACCACCATTCTCCTTTCTGTCCCTATGAATCTGACTTCTCTGGTACCTAATATATGTGGAATGATACAATACTGGTCCTTCTGTGATTACCTTATTTCGCACAGTACATGCTCAGGCACTCAGTCAAGTCCAACTCTTTGCGAGCTCGTGGACTGGAGCCTGCCAGGCACCTCTGTCCATGGGATTCTCCCAGAAAGAACAGTGGAGTGGGGTTGCCATTTTCTTCTCCAGGAGATCTTAGCAACCCAGGGATGGAATCCATGTCTCTTCTGTCTCCAGCACTGGCAGGTGAATTGCTTATCATTAACACCACCTGGGAAGCCCTCATTTAGCATGTTTACAAAATTCATCCATGTTGTACTATGTGTAAAAATTTCTTTCTTTCTTAAGGCCAAGTAATGTTAAATTTTATATATATATATATATATGTGTGTGTGTGTGTGTGAATACATATGCATATATACCACATTTCATTTATTTACTCATGTGCAAATGGAAGCATGGGTTTCTTTTAGCTTTGCAATAACATTTTAGCTATTGCAACTAATACAAAACATGGGTGTACAAATATTTGTCTAAATCATTGCTTTCAATTATTTTGAGTATATACCCAATAAAATTGTCACCCTAATGTGTATGAAGTGTCTCATTGTGGTATTGATTTTCATTTCCCTAATGGTTTGTTGAGTTGTTTTTTTTTTTTTTTTAATTGTGAAAAAGAATTGAATTTTAACAAATTATTTCTCTAGAAGAGTTTCTGGTCACTTTCAACATTTACCAGGCATCTCAAATGGAATTGCCCACAGTAGTCTGAGAGATAAGTGCATGAAGTACACTGTCATAAGATAATGAGCAGTGGTGAGGACTCTGGCAAAGGAGGGCTTTGAGGCCCATTTCCAGGGAAGCCATTACTTGGTTCCAATTGATTATTTACGTACAATCACGTTGGGAGAAATTTTTGTTATTCCCTCGTTTATGTTTTCTTCAAAAATCCTAGTCCTGATAATCAGAATGGTTTAATTCAGGGTTCAGGTATGCAGCAAACTTCATGGTGAAGCACAGAAGGAGCACTGATTTCAATTTGTTGAAAAGATATCTAAGTACTGAGCTGAGAATAAAGCATGTGGAGAAGGGTAATATAAACTTCTACCTAGGCAAACACGTTCTTCTATTTCTCAACACAATATTATATATCAATGTATGTATGTATATATATATATATATAGAGAGAGAGAGAGAGAGACAATACTTATATATACACTTAATATGTAACATATATAAACATTATAGGCTTCCCAGATGACTCAGTGGTAAAGAATCTGCTTGCCGATGTAGGAGATGCAGGAGATGTGGGTTTAATCCCTGGGTCAGGAAGAGCCCCTGGAGAAGGAAATGGCAACCCACTCCAGTATTCTCGGCTGTAGAATCCCATAGATGGAACAGCTTGGCAGACTGCAGTAGATGGGATCACCAAGTCAGACACGATGGAGCGACTGAGCATGCACGCACAGAAGCATTTTTATGTGTATACACACACACACGTGCTTGTTCATAGAGAAGTGAAAATGTTAGAAGAGGATAAGAAAAAATCATAAGGAGGCTAATGGTAAAATGAGGAAATAATTACTCTTTTACATCATCTTATAGGTAATTATATACTTAGGAGGATATTGACTGCTTGGAATCTTTAATACTTTTTTGTAAAGCCTTCATAGAAATCAACGTTAAAATTTCATTGTTGTTGTAGTTTAGAATGCTAAAGCTCTGTATTATCCTTGTGCATTTATAACTTATAAAAACTTTGTTGTTCAGCAGTATATAATCTGGCTTCCCTGGTAGCTGGGCTTTTCTGGTGGTTCATATGGTCTGTATAGTCAAAGTTATGGTTTTTCCAGTAGTCATGTATGGATGTGAGAGTTGGACCATAAAGAAGGCTGAATGCCAAAGAATTGATGCTTTTGAACTGTGATGCCAGAGAAGACTCTTGAGCATCACTTGGACAGCAAGGAGATCAAACCAGTCAATTCTAAAGGCAATCAACCTTGACTATTCATTGGAATGACTGATGCTGAAGCTGAAGCTTCAATACTTTGGCACCTTATGAGAAGAGGCAACTCATCAGAAAAGACCCTGATGCTAGGAAAAAATGAAGGCAGGAGGAGAAGGGGATGACAAAGGATGAGATGGATGGCATCACTGACTCGATGGACACAAGTTTGAGCAAACTCCCAGGAGATGGTGAAGGACAGGGAAACCAGATATGCTATTGTTCATGGGGTTGCAAAGAGTATGACATGACTTAGTGACTGAATAACAACAAGGATATAGTCAAAAGTGAACTGAAATTAGGTCAGATATTACAATCTATATCTCTAGTAATAAAGCATTATTTGAATAACAAATAGTGTCTTTGGACTTTATGTGATTGGATGGTCCTGCCTACTAATAAGTTGCATAATCTTGGTCAGACTCAAGCATCTAAGTCTCTCAGTTTCTTATGTTAAGGGGAAATTTTTTTGACTCTATTCAGAAAAATTATTTAAAATTTGGAAATAAGGCCAAAAGTTGGGAAGTATGTTCTTTAATATCATATTGGGACAGTGTTTAAGGAGCTTTGGCTATTAGTTCTTTGATTAGATCCCAGTTTAGACTACTGGAAATGTGTTTCTTTTTTAAAACCTGCCATATAAAATCTATGTGGGGGATTTGGGAAGTTTATTTGACTCTATTTTGATACATCTACTTTTTAGTGATCTAATTCTTGCATTTTTTTCCTACATTAAAACCTAAAATACTTGCAATTGTGATTTGAATTTGACTTATTTTACAGACTTTGGCAGCATTTCTTCTGCAAGAAACATATGAAATTATACCGGGAAAAGAATCCACACTTCCATAAAATTTTTAAAAAACCACTAAGGGCATTTGTTTTTTATAAACAATATATGCAGCTGGTAGCAATGTTGGCAAAGACACTTGCCAGAGAGCTGCGTATTTGCAACTACAAACTGTTCTGTTCACCCTTTATCCAGTAACAGCTGGTAAAATGGTATTTAAGAACAGTTTGATTTAATCTAATGAGAAACTATGCTGCAATGCATGATACTGCCTGTAGAAAATAATTGGACAAACATTGACTTTTTATGTTGCTATAATAGTTACATTTTCAATAAATAGGAGTTTATATGCACACTTATTTGGCAACATTCCTCTCTACATGAAAGCTAGTGATTGGTTCTTAACAAAACCACACATATACATACACACACGCATGCATACGGATACATGAAAAATACACATAAGTCAACACAGTGCATACAAATATAGTACAGAATTTTAGTGTTACTGCTGCCAAAGCGGGAAAAGCTCTTTGGAATGCAGTTTTAGATTTCATGGCTATCTTTGAAACCAAAATTATCCACAGAAAAGGCACTAGTTTATGGAAGACCCAGCAACCATAAGAGCAGCAAACCAATCAGAAAGCCCTGGAGAGAAAATAACAGAGGAGCACACAGCTCCATCTCTTTAGGATGACCATGAAAAGAAAGAACCTCCAGACTTTTCCGGATTCCACGCTGGAAACGTCTGGAAGAGTAATAACAATGTGCACCGCTTGCGTGGGTACACATGCACATTCCTCTGTTTACTTACCTCTCTTCTAGCTTCTCAACTCCAGATTCTGTAGGCATTGGAATGAGAAAAGCCACCTTGGTGCTATTTGAGTCATGAATTGCTAAAGAAAGTCCTTGAGACCGTAGATGACCACATCTTGCCAAAATCTGAGTCAGGTTTTACTGACTCACAAGGTTCAGGTAATTCACATAAACATTGAAACTTTTGGATAATATCCAAGACAGTCTGCTTTTGGGAGTCAGTGGAAATAATCTCTAATTTGATTGTGATGATAGCTATATGAATTTGTCAAAACTTGAAACAATACACTTAAAATAGATAGTTTTTATTACATTTATTTGTTCCTTAATGAGGTTGATTCTATAATAAGGCAAACAATAAAAGAATCCACCTCTAAAAGAGTCCTTAATTGGAAACTGATTTTGAAGAAAGTAATGAAACATGAAAGAGAAAAAGAAAAAAGTTGTTACCAAAATTTAGAAATAGGAAATTTGGGGCAGGAACTTTGACTTGAGAGGAAAAAAAAATGACAAATTCATAACAATAAGATGTGTTTTTCTTAAAAGTTCAAACAGTGTATGTTACTATATAACCTATAAGACAAATGCAAAGTTTCTGAAAAATTTCATCACAAGCTTCTTTACTTATGTCTAGAAGAACAGAGATATCCACCATTATCCTAGAACCCTGCCAAAATCTAGTGTAAATCCTGAATCAGCAAAATGAAGCAAAAGTCACTCAGTCGTGTCCAACTCTTTGCGACCCCATGGACTACACAGTCTGATAAATATCATTTTATGCATGCAAACAAAAACATCCATAAACTTCTGAACCTGAAAAAATTTTAATCCTTACAGCAAAACAACAAAGTCACTGTTATCATCCCGAACTTAGAATGGGGAAAAAGTGAAACTGAGAAAAACATACAAACTGAAACTGGGAAAAATATGCAATGATCTCATAGCCAATAAGTACTAGGATCAGAATTAAAACCTTAAGCCTTCATTGAGTTTTCTCACACAGCTGCCAGCTTAAAGTTGACCCTTTTCAGGAACTTTTATCAGAAATCTCTGGCAGAGTTAATCACTCTCATCTGTATCCCCAAAATATTTGGGGCACAGTTTTATTAGCTAACTTTTACTATTCATATGCCTAAGTCTGTTTTAATAGACACAGCTCCTTAGAGGTAGGTTTTAAGTCTCAGTCATCCTTTCTATTCCCAGCAGGCAACCGTGTCTGGTACATCTTTAGTGGACAATAAATGATGTTTTAAGTAATGGATTTCTAAAAAAGACACAAAAGTGAGCATTCAGGAATATAGGAGGCAGATTTATTTACAATACACAAAATGATATTAAAGAAGGAAATATTAAAAGCTATTAGTAAAAACTAAATATCATCCCAAATCTCATAGTTCTTGAAAATAGTTGTAGTCAATAAATATTTGCTGAATTAATGTGTAACAGAACAATATTCTTTAACATTGAAGCAAATATGGTTTTATAACTGAGCAATTCCCAAATGACATTGGGTGTTAAAAGACACATACACACAAGAATTTGAAAATCACAGCATTTGGAGAGAGTCACTAAACTATCAAACTGACATCTTCATATTTGAATAAACACTGAAGTTTCTTTTTGTTGCATTTCAACAAGGCATTTAAAACAATAAGGCTGTTTATAGGCAAGACCTTTCTTTTTATGCTGAAGAATGACGGAGTCCCAAAGGATTAAGCTATTTGCTCAAGAATGCATCCGTTTAAGTTGGCTTCCAACCATGACTGAGTCGCTGGTACTGGACTAGCTCTCTATTAGTAAATACATAGAGAAATAGAAAAAGATATAAAATAAGAGTTTTCAGGATAGGTCACAAGTATTACAGAACTTCGGTCCTTGACAGAAGGGACACAAACAAGAAAAGTCCCACAATCATCCAGTTCTCAGCTAGGGGACTCCTATCTAACTAGAAGGACAGCTGCAACCAGGGCAGAGAAAATAGTCTCCCTAAACTCAGGGGATAGAGATAAGAGTATGGGGCAGACGAAGTGTCTAGAATCCTTAGGGAAGAATATTTGTTAAGAGATCAGTACACAAAGAGTTACAGAAGTCCATATAAAAATTTCCTTTTCATCTATAGGCTTAGATTATATATGAGCAAGGAGAACTTCCCACGGATTACTGGAAAGCAGCTCCTATGAAATCGAGAGTGAAATGAAGAAAATGTTAGAGGTTGAATGGTGCCAGTGGACCAGCAGTGCTGGATTTCTAGTACTGCCAGAGCAGAAAACTAATGCTAACACCTTATTAGCAAGTCTGGCATCCAGTGGAAATACCAGAAAGGTTCTACCTTGAAAGTGAGGACCACACTGTAGAGGAAAACATAGTCTAAACATGCAGTAGCAAAATTTAAAGCCACATCCTAACAATTTTCATGGGGAGGCCATCTAGAGATTGAGTCCTAATAAGATGGATAAGCTTGAGAAAAAATTTAAACTTTTCACAGAGTATATCTGTTTAGCATAACTGACACCATTGTGGGCCCTTATAGTTTCTCCTTTCCTTTTGGTAACCCCCCCAGGACTATACTGTTTAGTAAATCATTTCTCTGTCATAAAGGACTGTGTAGTATGTGTGTATATATACATACACACACACACATATATATACATATATGTATGCATATATACACATACATGTATATACACGTATGTGTGTATATGTCTGTATATATACATATGCATGCATATATACATATACACACATACACATATGTATACACACATGTATACACACATATGTGTATATATACATATATGTATGCATATATACACATACATGTATGTACATGTATGTGTATATGTCTGCATATATACATATGCATGTATATATACATACACACATACACATATGTATACATGCACACACATATATACACATATGTATATATACATATATGTGTGCATATATACACATGTATATAAACATGTATGTGTGTATGTATGTCTGTATATATACATATGCATGTATATATACACATATATACATACACACATTATTTTTCCTAAATTATTTATTTTGGTAGTGCGGGGTCTTTGTTGCTGGGCACAGGCTCTAGTTGTGGAGAGGGGGGTTTTCTCTTCATTGCAATGAGTGGGCTTCTCGTTGTGGTGGTTTCTCTTGTGTAGCACAGGCTCTGGGCACAAGGGCTTCAGTAGTTTCAGCACACAGGCTCTGTAGCTGTGACTACAGGCTCTAGAGTGAGGACTCAGTAGCTGTGGTGCATAGGCTTAGTTGCTCTATGGCACATGGAATCTTCCCAGACCAGGGATTGAACCTGTGTCCCTGCATTGGCAGGGGGATTCTTATCCACTGTACCACCAGGGAAGTCTTAATATATATTGTTTAATAATTACTAAGATAAGGTGGCCTCTATGCTCTCTTAGCCCCCAAACAATGATAAAGCTTTCAATGACATATTCCCAGTGCCCACAAGATTAGTTACCTCATTCATGTGGTATACATCCTATTTCTAAGCACCAACTCCCATAGGCTAGGTTGATAGTAGAATTATCCCAATAGTAGAAAGTGTCCCTTTCATAGTGAAGAGTGCAGCTATAGATGCTTCCAGATCATTTTCTGTCCAATCTCAATCTACCCTATAAGTAATAAACTGATCCATTGGTTATATAGAGCTGCCTGCCTCATTTTTCAGTCTCAAGATGCTTGCTCAGTTAGGTGGATGCTTTTCATTCCTTCTGTCCTCCAACATACAGATTTACATTATCAAAATAAAAGCTAAGATAACACAAATTCAAGATATCAGGCAGTAATTGAACCATTCAGTGAAACAAGATCAAAACTTTTAAGTGGAAGATAGCAGAATACAGAATCTAAATATCATAGTATCTGTAGTATTCAGTGCTAAATAAAAATCACTAGACATGAAGACAGAGCAAGTACAGGCCTGGGACTTTTAGCTTTGATTCACCCAGTCTCACTGGATGCATTCAGGAACATCCCAAGGTTGTTATTGTTACATAAGCCTAGAAACCAGGTAGGCTCATAAACAACATCTCCCAAATAACAGGGAGGAACTAAGAAGGAAACTAATCCTTTAACTTTAAGAAAGTTCTTAAATAAACTTAGATATTTTCTTGTGAGTTCTTCAAGCCTAGGGAAATTCACCCCTTTGACTAAGAATACTTGTTCTCCATAGCCATCTTTAAGCAGATAGGTTCTTATATGTTTTACAAATAATAGATGAACTGACCTAATCTAATCACATGAACTTTAAATCACTTTAAAAGAAGAGTATGTATTTTCTTCAGCAAGCAGCAGAAAGATAAGTCAGAAATTCAAAGCACAAACAGTAAGCACTTACTGGACTTGAAGATGGATATAGCAATATATAGGAATGAAAAGTGGTGCTAGGAGCTGAAAGTGACCTCTAGTTTATACCTGCAAGGAAACTGGGACTTCAGCTCTACAACCACATGGAAATGGATTCTAACAACAATCTGGACAAGGGAAGTGGACTCTTTTCCAGAGCCTCTATGAAAATTCCTAGTCAGGTTGATACCTTAACTTTGACCTGGTAAGACCATATAAACGGACCCAGTTAAACATACCTGGTCTTCTGATCTACAGAGCTATAAGATAATAAATAGGTACTGTTTAAAGTACCAAAGTTTGGGATAATTTGTTACACAGCTTTAGAAAACTAATACAGATAATACAACAGATGTAAGTGTAAAAAGGTAATGACAGTATTAAGCTCTTTTGCTTTTTCCAGGTTTATGGAGCTATAACTGACATATGATGCCTTCCCAGGTGGCACTAGTGGTAAAGAACCCACTTGCCAGTGGAGGAGACAGAAGAGACATGGGTTTGATCTCTGGGTGGGGAAAAGCCCCTGCAGGAGGAAATGGCAACCCACTCTAGTATTCTTGCCTGGAGAATCCCATGGACAGAGGAGCCTGGCAGGCTGCAGTCCACGGGGTCACAAAGAGTCAGACATGACTGAAGTGACTTAGCAAACAAGCAAGCAACTGACATATAACATTGTGTTCAGTTCAGTTCAGTCGCTCAGTGGTGTCCGACTCTTTGCGACCCCATCAATCACAGCACGCCAGGCCTCCTTGTCCATCACCAACTCCCAGAGTTCACTCAAACTCACGTCCATCAAGTCGGTGATACTATCCAGCCCTCTCAGCCCCTGTCCTCCACTTCTCCTCCTGCCCCCAATCCCTCCCAGCATCAGAGTCTTTTCCAGTGAGTCAGCTCTTTGCATCAGGTGGCCAAAGTATTGGAGTTTCAGCTTTAGCATCAGTCTTTCCAATGAACAACCAGGACTGATCTGCTTTAAAATAAACTGGTTGAATCTCCTTGCAGTCCAAGGGACTCTCAAGAGTCTTCTCCCACACCACAGTTCAAAAGCATTAATTCTTCAGTGCTCAGCTTTCTTCACAGTCCAACTCTCACATCCATACATAACCACAGGAAAAACCATAGCCTTGACTAGTCGAACCTTTGTTGGCAAAGTAATGTCTCTGCTTTTGAAAATGCTGTCTAGGTTGGTCATAACTTTCCTTCCAAGGAGTAAGCGTCTTTTAATTTCATGGCTGCAGTCACCATCTGCAGTGATTTTGGAGCCCAGAAAAATAAAGTCTGACACTGTTTCCACTGTTTCCCCATCTATTTCCCATGAAGTGATGGGACCAGATGCCATGATCTTAGTTAAGCTTAAGATATACAATGTGATGACTTGATACATGTATAACTGTGAAATGATTGCCATAAGAAGGTTAGTAAATACACCCTTCACGTCATATAATTACCATATTTTGGTGGTGAAAACATTTAAGCTCTACTTTCTTAGCAACTTTAAGTATAGGATAGAATTGCTAACTATAGTCATTGTGCTGTATATTAGATACCCAGAATATTAAATTTTGATTCTATGTAAGCTCCTTGAAACTTTGATGCAAATGTTAAGGGAAGAGAAGATGGAGAAAATTCCAAAGTTACAGTTGGAACAAAATAGCAAATAAATAAATCCCTTTGAGTAGATTGAATTACTATTTCCACCACTGAGCCGAAGAGGTATTGAAACAGACCCTAATTGAGACGACAAAAATAAAGAAAAATAAAGGAAAAGATGTCTTGCTCTGTTAATGCAAGAGTCACTCTTTACATGAGAGTGGTAGAATAATAGTTATTCTTAGCACTAATACTGACACAAAATATAAAATCAATAATGTTATATAAAAAGGATATTTTAAAGTGTTTCTCTGCTGGTTTTAGATAGAATGTCTCACAGTGTTATTTTTGGTCATTTTACTTTAGTAGATGAGGAAAGGAAAACAGGAATCAACCTGGTTAGAGACTTGTCATGGTTATCTCACTCATGTCAGAAGGAAGTAGAAATCACGATCAGTGTATTTGGCCTTAAACATTGACTTTCAAATTTGCTTTAAACTGTCTAATAATTCATATTAGTCAGCTCAGGTTATTCACTGCACATCTTTGTTAACAAGTACACCATGTCAACACATTCGGGCAGGATTGCTGCTTCAATCAGTACTTGCAAATAGGGAAGTATCTTGAGAGAGAAGATATCTTCATTGTTGGAAGTTTAGGGCCCTGTATGCTGTCCGAAGTCAAGAGGGCCTTAGAAAGCATCACTACAAACAGAGCTAGTGGAGGTGATGGAATTCCAGTTGAGCTATTTCAAATCCTGAAAGATGATGCTGTAAAAGTGCTGCACTCAATATGCCAGCAAGTTTGGAAAACTCAGCAGTGGCCACAGGACTGGACAAGGTCAGTTTTCATTCCAATCCCAAAGAAAGGCAATGCCAAAGAATGCTCAAACTACTGCACAATTGCACTCATCCCACACGCTAGTAAAGTACTGCTCAAAATTCTCCAAGCCAGGCTTCAGCAATACGTGAACTGTGAACTTCCAGATGTTCAAGCTGGTTTTAGAATAGGAAGAGGAACCAGAGATCAAATTGCCAACATCCGCTGGATTATGGAAAAAGCAAGAGAGTTCCAGAAAAACATCTATTTCTGCTTTATTGACTACACCAAAGCCTCTGACTGTGTGGATCACAATAAACTGTGGAAAATTCTTCAAGAGATGGGAATACCAGACCATCTGACCTGCCTTTTGAGAATCCTATATGCAGGTCAGGAAGCAACAGTTAGAACTGCACATGGAACAACAGACTAGTTCCAAATAGGAAAAGGAGTACGTCAAGGTCAGGACTGGAAAAGGTCAGTTTTCATTCCAATCCCAAAGAAAGGCAATGCCAAAGAATGTTCAAACTACTGTACAACTGCACTCATTTTACATGGATTAGTACTCAGCAATAAAAATGAGCAAAGTCTTCATACATGCATTAATTTGTATGGTTTAAAGGGCATTATTCATAGTGAAAACATCCAATATCCAAAAGTATTATACAGTATGATTGCACATATGTAGTTTTCTTGAAGTAGCAATGTTATACTGTTGGAGAAGAGACAATTGGTTTCCATGGGCTGGAATTGTGAGTGTAGAAGTGATTGTAGAGGTGATGATGGAATGTTTGTATATCTTGTCTACACTCATAAAAGACTGACAGAACTATACTAAAACATTGTATCAACATCAGTTGACATGGTATTATAGTAACTCCTGGGTGCAACTGGATGAAGCCAACACAGGACATTTCTGTACTGTTTTTGCAACTTTGTACACTTTAAGTGGGTGAAGTTCATGGTATGTGAATTATATCCCATTAAAGATGTTTTTTTGAAAAAGGTAGTTACAGCTTATGAGCAATGTGATGTGATTTATTAAGTTGAATGTTTGGGAGTATTAGAAACTTTTCACAAACAACTGACATCTGTATTTACTGAATCCATTATTAATTTAATTAAATAACACATAAATCCCTATCGACAGCCTAATTCTGTGAGATCTGCCTTTCTTCTGTGAAAACCAAGTAGGCAGTGTCTTTGGTGGCAGCTCTAAGTCCCCACACATTCCCACTGCACAGATGAAGAAACTGAGATCTTGAGATGGGATGGCATTTGCAAATTAGTAAGTCAGTGGCAGAACAGTGACTAGAATTTGAATCTCCTAACCCCTTGTCCAAGGCTCTTACCACTGGACAACTTTTCCTTAACCTTCTTACTATCTTTTGCTTCCTCCTCCTTTCTGCTCACTCCTTCAAAACAGCCATTTCAATTATTTGCTTCATAAATAAAAAAATTATCTTCCTTCTCTGTCTCCTTCCCTTCCTCCTCTCTTCCATGTCTTTTCCTCTTCTTCTATTCCTTCATCACTTCCTCCCTTCCTATTTAAAAAAAAAAAAAAAAAAATGGGGGCAGGAGGAGAAGGGGAGGACAGAGGCTGAGATGGCTGGATAGTATCACGGACTCGATGGACGTGAGTTTGAGTGAACTCTGGGAGTTGGTGATGGACAAGGAGGCCTGGCGTGCTGCGATTCATGGGGTCACAAAGAGTCGGACACGACTGAGCAACTGAACTGAACTCATGCTGTCCTAATCAAGGGCTGGCCAAGTTAGCAGCAACGGTTACTGGCACCCAGAGGGGGGCAACAAGGGCCCAGGAACAAACGCTTAGCAGCATATCCCAGTAGCTGTAGTAGAGCCATATTCCATCCCTAAGGTGTCAGGGAATTCCTTGTTAAGCATCAGTTTCCTCATTGGTTAAAATAAAGAAAATATACTGAGTTATCTCTAATGTCCGTTTCAGTTTTAACCATTTATGGCAGGGATCCCCAGTCCCCAGGCCATGAACTGGTACCAGTCTGTGGCCTGTAGGAACCAGGTCACACAGCAGCAGGTAAGCAGCCAGTGAATGAATGAATCTTCATCTGTATTTACAGCCTCTCTGCAGTGCTTGCATAACTGCATTATCACACATAATAATAATATAAATAAAGCACATAATAACTGTAATGCACTTGAATCATTCCCAAGCCATTCCCCAGTTTGTGGAAAAATTATCTTCCATGAAACCAGTCTCTACTACCAAAATGTTTGGAGAATGCAAATATATGAGGCCATTTTTGAGGGTCAGTGTCATTCTTCACAGTCCATTTTTGCCAATGTAGAGTTTCTCATTCATCATCATTAAGTTTCAAAATAAATACATTGAGGTTTATTTTAAGGTTCCAGTCAAGCAAGCATTAAGTTCCTGAGGACATGGAGTTGAACAAAACTGAAACCTTTCCCTGAGAGGATGTATTTAACTACACTGGCTGCATTTTTTCTCTTCTATCACCAAAAAAATTACAGTTTACTCAGTGAGAGAGCTGTTGGCAGTGTTTTCAAAAAGGGGCTTGAATACAGCAAGTGGATATTTTAAAAAGGCCTTGAATTGTAAGTTGTGTTGCTGAGTCCTGACTTTAGGTTTAAACTTCAAAATTACCCATGTTTATTTAGCACAAAGAAACATTCTAGTCAATAGCATGATTCTCTTTTTCTCTTTTACCCTCATAGTATTTAAGTAAGAAGTACTTCTACCTTGAAAAAGTTGAAAGCATAATAGATAGAGGTTATTTGTTTCTTTGCATCTTTGGGTCCATTTCTGTACTGCTGTGAATCAGTGGGCAGCTATGCATCAACATCCAGAGAATTTGTTTTATCCAGTTTAAGTCATTAGTTGCCAAATCCAAAATGTATTAGTGTTTTTTTTTTTTTTTTGATTGTTTGTTTCTGTGCATAGCATTGAAATTCATTCTGTAATTATTCCGTATGAGACACTCTCACTGAAGTCAATGGATATCTCAGAATAAATTTGATTACAAGGTTTAGTCCATTCAGTAAATGAAAGACATTTAGATTTTTATCAACTTGGTGTTTCTCAAGTAGGATCTCAACTTCCCAAGCAGCTTAAAGATATGTTTCTAAGGATGCTTCTTGGTGCCCAAAATGACAAGGAGAAAAGATATTTTTTCCCCCTTCTGTGGAAACATGCTGATTCCTGAGAATTTTTTTTCCATTTCAGAAAAAAAAAAAAAAAAAGTTTTCTGAAATGTTAATTGGGACTAAATTCTTAGACAAGAAAAAGGAATAAAATGACATCTTTCTTCCATTTCACATTAGTAAAGTATAAAACATTATATACCTGCAAAAATTGTTCTCTGTTGCTGATGAAGCTTGTAATTATATTTTTCAGGTTTGGTTTGAAAAGCTAAGACATCTGTTTATCCAGTGCATACAGAATAACTCTCATGTCTCCTTATCTCTGAAGATTTCAAAGGCTTTCATTCTGGTTTAAATCCTTTGAAGAAGCAGTAATCAAAGACAAAAATTATCAGAGGTACATTTTTGTTTCCCAAACAATGAAAATAACAACACTCACTCTCCTTGGAATTTCAAGCCCTAGCATAAAACTTCAAAATTGGAGATTTGCCATTTGAATAAAAAAATGATACGGATAAATAGAGGCTAAAAAGCAAACTAAGAGAGCATTTTCTCTACTTCACATTATTGCATAAATTTAAATTCAATATGTGAATAATTTAAAAAATACTATGATGCACAACATCAAACAGCATATACTAGCAAGATGTGACAGAATGCATCTGGCTGGTGTGTGAGTTCAGATAAAAAAATTAGTTCGAGTGCTAAGTTTTTTATTCTAATGTATTTTGCAAATTGAAAAGATTAACACAAGGGCAGCAAGAATCTTATGGAAGATAATAAAATGACTCGTACCACACAAATAAAGCAAAATCACTCAATAAGGCTGTGTTTAGCAAAGTCATGAGGTACCAGCAGTCTTAAGCTCCCTTCATCAGCTTCAGAATATAAATTTTGTCTTTCAGTACATGTAAATCCATATATTAAAGAGCTGTTCTAACTCATTCTATCACCCTCTTTTCAAATACAGTGATATAAAAATAATATCTATTGCCCTTTTGATCCTGTTTAGATAAGGGTTAAGATTTTAAGCTCTGACCTCCTTCTGCATTAGGAAAATTGAAAGTAGCCTTCAGAATGGATGGCTGATGTGGTTGGTCCCAGGTCAAAATGGTAGTCATCCTGAATCAAAGAGAAGACAAGGGAAATTTACTTTTTCTGCCCAGAGACTAAAAAGAGCAATGAGAGAACAACTAGAGCTCTTCTTAATATTTCTCCCTTCTCCAACAAAGAGGGAATGGAGTTTCACATTATGTTATATGAGGCAACCATCATGGATTGTTAGTGGGAATGTAAACTGGTACAGTCACTACAGAAAACTATACAGGTTCCTCAAAATATTAAATATAGAACCACCATATGATCCAGCAATTTTCCTCCTGGGTTTTTATCTGAAGGAAACAAAAATATTAATTTGAAAAGATATATGCACACCTATGTTTGTTGCAGCATTATTCACAACAGCCAAGCTATGGATGCAGACTCAGTGTCTACTAACTGCCAGATGAATTGCTAGATGAATGGATAAATAAGATATATATACACATATGCATCACATATATAATATTGTATGTAATATATAATTATTCAACCATAAAAAATAAAATCTTGCCATTTATCACAACATAGATGAAACTGGAAGGATTGTGCTTAATGATAAAAATCAGACAAATATTGTATGCTTATATGTGGACTCCAACAAAAAAAACAAATGACCAAATATTAACAGAAACAGACTCACAGTGAATAAATTAGTGGTTTCCAGAGAGGAGGGAAGTGGGGGATGGCTGAAATAGGGGAAGGGGATTAAATACAAACTGCCAGTTATAAAATAAATAAGTCACAAGGTAATGTACAACACAGAGAATATAGTCAATAATATTATTAATTTAATAACTTAGGCATGTAATATATTGAAAATATGACATCACTGTGTTGTACCCTTGAAACCAATCTAATATTGTAAGTCGATAATACTTCAGCTAAAAACAAAATTTGAAGCAGTGTGACATGACACAATTTTCATTCTGTGCCTATTGTGTTTCAGCTCATGCTAATGGGTTCAGGTTTTCCTTACTCTGCACACTTCACAACTCCAGTACTTTGGCTACCTCATGCGAAGAGTTGACTCACTGGAAAAGACTCTGATGCTGGGAGGGATTGGGGGCAGGAGGAGAAGGGGACGACAGAGGATGAGATGGCTGGATGGCATCACGGACTCGATGGACGTGGGTCTGAGTGAACTCCGAGAGATGGTGATGGACAGGGAGAACTGGCGTGCTGCGATTCATGGGGTCGCAAAGAGTCGGACACGACTGAGCGACTGAACTAAACTGAACACACTTCACATCACTTTTCCCTTCCACCCTGCAGACTTCAAACTCCACAATAGCTACAAAGCCAACAACCTTGTAGGGGCTTAGCCAGGTCCTACAATCATGTAATTTGAAATCTCTGTTCCAAATACACACACACACACACACACACACACACACACAAACACTCATCTAACTATATCTGTTAAATATCTGTATTAGTGCTTCTGCTTCTCTGATTAAACCCTAACTAATATGGTCTTATTTCAATATCAAAATTTCTCCATCTTGTTATTAAGGAATATGTTAGTTCTTCTTGTCCCTTATCATTTTTATATTCAAGCTAGGATTAAAGTAGCAACTTTAGCATACACACACACACACATTCATACTTACATGTGTGCATATTAGAATTTTGATTGAGATAGCCCAAATCTATACGGCAGTGTAGAGAGAGTTGAGATCTTGCCATAATGGCTTTCAGACTTTCATTTATGCATGCAATTGACAAGGGGATCTTGTTAAAATATAATTTCTGATTGAGTAAGTCTGGGATGGAGCCCAAGATTCTGATTTTCCTTTCTTTTTACAAACTCCCAGATACTGCTGATGCTGCTGGTCAGTAGACCACACTTCAAACACCAAGAGTCCATACCGGGTATATCTCTCCATTTAATTTTTATAGTTTTAATGTTTATAGTTTCCTGTATAAAGGTCTTGAATGTATTTTGTTCCTAGATGTTTGAAAGTTTATAAACTATGTCTATATGCTAATTTTTAATTACATTTATTGTTGATTTATGACAATGTAATTGGTTTTTTTGTGATTTTGTCTTGCTAAACTCACTTATTAATTCTAATAATTTATCTCTATAATCTTTTGGTTATTCAGCAAATATAATCATCACATTAAAATGACAATTTTATGTCTTTCTATCTATGCCATTTATGTTTTGTTTCTTCTTCTGACTTGCTTTCCCTGGTGGAAATCTCTAGGACAGTGTTGAATATCACTGAATGGTGATAGCAGATATTTCTATTTTGTCTCCAATATTCCAATTTCAAAGGGAAATCTTGCCATCTTTGATTATTAAATGTGGTTGATCTAAGGTTTTTGTATCTTCTGCTTGCATAAATTCAGTAAATTCTCTTTGCTTCCTACTTTCCTGTGAATTTTAAACACAAATTGCCTATTTTATAAGATGTATTTCTGCGTTTATTGAGAAAATCTAATGTTTCCCCCTTTATTCTGCTAATACAATGAAATAAATTAATTGATTTTCAAATGTTAAATCAACATCTCATTCCAAGAATAAACTCAACTTGGTCATAATATATATAGACTTTTTTTTTTTTTACATATTCCTGCCTTTGTTTTATTTGTACATAGTTTAACAATTTTGCTTTTTTGTTACTAGGTGAAATTTTCCTATAATTCTCCCTACTTTTGTTGGCTTCAGGTTTCTTGATCAAAATTGTATTGGATATTAGCCTTATGTAACGTTGGGGAATGCCTGCTCTACAGACTTTTTTCGAGCCTATGGAAAATGTTTTGTATGATTGATATCGTTTCTCCATTCAGTATTTTGTAGTATTCAAGATGAAGCCATCTGGGCCTAAAGTTGTCTTCAAGAAAGGTGTTTATTAACAAATTTAATACTTCATATATTTAATATATTTTGCTACATATGTTAAATTGTGTTTTTCTGGGATTTTGAGCATTTCAATCATATTTTCAATTTTACTAGCAACAAGCTGTTCATGTTTCTTTATTATGCTTTTATTAACCTATGATCTTATATTTATTTCTGATGTACTCATTTAAAACTCTTTTTTTTCTTTCATCACGTAAAAATATAATCTCATTTTTTATTCAGTAATTAATTGACTATCTGGTTTTGGCTTTATTCAGTTTATCATGATTTCTACTGTTGTTTTTAAGTTTTTTTTCCTCCTTGGCATTAAATTTTGGAAGTTTTACTAGAATGTCTAGCAGGTGTGGATGTCTTTTGCTGGATTCTAATTTGTGCTGGTGAAACTTCATTAATCTGTGGTTTGAAATCCCTTATTGATAGTTTTTGAAAATTATTATCCATTATCTCAACAAATATTGCTTTTCTCTTATTTGCTCTTGCTTTTGCTTTTTCAGGTTCAATAACATGTATCTTAAACCTCTCACACTATCTTTTTGACCTCTTATTCTTTCTGTATTTTCCTTCACTTTGTTTCTCTGTCTTATCTGGTGGATGTTTTCTTTTAATCTATCTTCTAAAATACTAATTTCTTCTTGATTGTTGTCTAATACGTTGCTAAACTCATCCACGAAATTCTCATTTCAAATATTTTAAAAGTCACTCTTATGATTTTTTATTTTTTTTTAATTCCTTCCAGGCATTTGCTGAATTTTTTTATTTCCTTGCACATGGAAGAGATGATGATTTGAAACTCTAGATAAAAAGTGATTACTTCAATATCATTCTTGTTGTTGTTCACTCTCTAAGCTGTGTCCAATTCTTTGTTACCATATGGTGTGCAGCAGCCTGGGCTTCCTGTCCTTCACAGTCTCCTGAAATAAGATGTGTATAAGAGACAGCACCTGAAGTCTATTTATCTACCCTTAACTTAATTGCTGCTGCTGCTAAGTCTCTTCAGTCGTGTCCGACTCTGTGCGACCCCATAGACGGCAGCCCATGAGGCTCCTCCGTCCCTGGGATTCTCTAGGCAAGAAGACTGGAGTGGGTTGCCATTTCCTTCTCCAATGCATGAAAGTGAAAAGTGAAAGTGAAGTCGCTCAGTCGTGTCCGACTCCCAGCGACCCCATGGACTGTGGCCCACCAGGCTCCTCCGTCCATGGGATTTTCCAGGCAAGAGTGCTGGAGTGGGATGCCATTGCCTTCTCCAACTTAATTGCTACTCATGATTTATTGTGTCTTTATGCTTTAATACCTGTAAGACATTATTATTAATAATTAATGTCATCAAAATCATTATAAATTTACCCACATATTTATACTTTTATCCCCTTTAAAATTATTTAAAAAATTTTTTCTTTCATCACGTAAAAATATAATCTCATTTTTTATTCAGTAATTAATTGACTATCTGGTTTTGGCTTTATTCAGTTTATCATGATTTCTACTGTTGTTTTTAAGTTTTTTTTCCTCCTTGGCATTAAATTTTGGAAGTTTTACTAGAATGTCTAGCAGGTGTGGATGTCTTTTGCTGGATTCTAATTTGTGCTGGTGAAACTTCATTAATCTGTGGTTTGAAATCCCTTATTGATAGTTTTTGAAAATTATTATCCATTATCTCAACAAATATTGCTTTTCTCTTATTTGCTCTTGCTTTTGCTTTTTCAGGTTCAATAACATGTATCTTAAACCTCTCACACTATCTTTTTGACCTCTTATTCTTTCTGTATTTTCCTTCACTTTGTTTCTCTGTCTTATCTGGTGGATGTTTTCTTTTAATCTATCTTCTAAAATACTAATTTCTTCTTGATTGTTGTCTAATACGTTGCTAAACTCATCCACGAAATTCTCATTTCAAATATTTTAAAAGTCACTCTTATGATTTTTTATTTTTTTTAATTCCTTCCAGGCATTTGCTGAATTTTTTTATTTCCTTGCACATGGAAGAGATGATGATTTGAAACTCTAGATAAAAAGTGATTACTTCAATATCATTCTTGTTGTTGTTCACTCTCTAAGCTGTGTCCAATTCTTTGTTACCATATGGTGTGCAGCAGCCTGGGCTTCCTGTCCTTCACAGTCTCCTGAAATATGCTCAAACTCATGTCCATTCAGTTGGTGATGCCATCCAATCCTCTCATCCTTGTTGCCTGCTTCTTCTTATGCTCTCAGACCTTCCCAGCAAAAGGCTCTTTTCCAATGAGTTGGCTCTTCACATCAGGTGGCCAAAGTATTGGAGTTTCAGCTTCAGCATCAGTGCTTCCAATGAGTATTCAAAGTTGATTTTCCTTTAGGATTTAATGGTTTGATCTCTTTGCTGTCCAAGAGACTCTCAAGAGTTTTCTCCAACACCATAATTCAAAAACATCAATTCTTTGGTGCTCAGCCTTCTTTATGATCCAGCTCTCTCATCTGTACATGACTACTGGAAAAACCATAACTTTGACTCTATGGACCTTTGTTGGTGATGTCTCTGCTTTTTAATATGCTGTCTAGATTTGGCATAGCTTTTCTTCCAAAAAGCAAGCATCTTTTAATTTCATAGCTGCAATCAATGTCCACAGTGTTTTGCAGCCCCAGAAAATAAAATCCATCAGTTTTCATTTTTTCCCCATCTATTTGCTGTGAACTGATGTGACTGGTTGCCATGATCTTAGTTTTTTGAATGTTGAGTTTTAAGCCAGCTTTTTCATTCTGCTCTTTCACCCTCATCAAAAGGTTATTTACTTCCTCTTCACTTTTCTGCCATTAGAGGGGTATTATCTGCATATCTGAGCATGTTGATATTTTTCCTGGCAATTGATTCCAGCTTGTGAGTCATCTAGCCTGTATCCTGCACATAGGGCTTCCTGGATGGCATTAGTAGTAAAGAACCTGCCTGCCAGTGTAGGAGACATACAACATGCAAGTTCCATCCTTAGGTCAGGAACATCCCTTGAAGGAAGGCATGTCAACCCATTCCAATACTCTTGTGTGGAAAATCACATGGATAGAGGAGCCTGGCAGGTTGCAGTCCATAGAGTCACAAAGAGTCGGACAGGACTGAAGTGACTTAGCATGTACTCTACATATAAGTTAAATAAGCAGGGTGACAATATACAGCCTTGACGGGCTCCTTTCCTTATTTTGACCTAATCCGTTGTTCTATGTCCAGGTGTAACTGTCACTTCTTGACCTATATACAGGTTTCTCAGGAGATGGATAACATGGTCTTGTATGCCCATCTTTTTAAGAATTTTCCACAGTTTGTTGTGACCCACACAAAGGGTTTAGTGTAGTCAATGAAGGAGAAGTAGATGTTTTTCTGGAATTCCCTTGCTTTTTCTATGATCCAGTGGATATTGGCAGTTTGTTACTTGGTTCCTCTGCCTTCTCTAAATTCAGCTTCTATATCTGGAGTTTCTTGGTTCAGTACCGTTGAAGCCCAGCTTGAAGGATTTTGAGCATTACCTTGCTAGTATGTGAAATTAGCACAATTATATGGTAGTTTGAACATCCTCTGGCATTGCCCTTCTTTGGGATTGGAATGAAGACCAACCTTTTCAGTCCTGTGGCCACTGCTCAGTTTTCCAGATTTGCTGGTTTAATGAGTGCAGCACTTTAACAGCCTCATCCTTTAGGACTTGAAATACCTCAGCTGAAATTTCATCATCTCCGCTAGCTTTGTTCATAGTAACGCTTCCTAAGGCCTACTTGACTTGACACTCCAGGATGTCTGGCTCTAGGTAAGTGATCACACTATTGTGGTTATCTGGGCCATTAAGATATTTTTGGTACAGTTCTTCTGTTAGTTTCTTGCCCTTTCTTCCCTTTATTGTGCCTATCTTTGCATGACATATTCCTTTTGTGTCTCTGATTTTCCTGAAGCGATCTCTAGTCTTCCCATCACATTGTTTTCCTCTATTTCTTTGCATTGTTCACTTAAGAAGGCTTTCTTATCTTTCTTTGCTATTGTCTGGAACCCTATATTCGGTTGAGTACATCTTTGTCTTTCTCCTTTGCCTTTTGTTTCTCTTCTTTTCTCCACTATTTTTAAGCCCCTTCAGACAACCACTTTGCCTATTTACATTTCTTTTTCTTAGGGATGGTTCTGTTTACCACTTCCTATACAATGTTATGAACCTCTGTCCATAGTTCTTCAGGCACTCTTGTCTATCAGCTCTAATCCCCTAAATCTACTTGTTACCTTCACTGTGTATAAGGGATTTTATTTAGGTTATACCTGAATGGTATAGTGATTTCTTCTAGTTTCTTCAATTTAAGCCTGAATTTGGCAATAAGGAGTTCATGATCTGAGCCACAGTCAGCTCCTGGTCCTGTTTTTGCTGACAGTATAGTTTCTTCATCCTTAGCTGCAAAGAACATAATTAATCTGATTTCAATATTGACCATCATGTGATATCCATGTGTAGAGTCTTCTCTTGTGTTGTTGCAAGATGGTGTTTGCTATGACCAGTGTGTTCTCTTGGCAAAACTCTATTAGCCTTTGCCCTACTTCATTTTGTACTCCAAGGTCAAACTTCCTTGTTATTCCAGGTATCTCTTGACTTCATAATTTTGCATTTCAATCTGCTATGATGAAAAGGACACTTTTTTGGTGTTAGTTCTAGAAGTTCTTGTAGATCTTCATGGAACCATTTGACTTCAGCTTCTATGGTATTATAGACTTGGATTACTGTGATGCCAAATGGTTTGCCTTGGAAAGGAATAAAGATCATTCTGTCACTTTTGAGATTCCACCCACATACTGCAGTTTGGATCTTGTTGACAATGAGGGCTACTCCACTACTTCTAAGGGATTCTTGCCCACTGTAGTAGTTATAATGGTCATCTGAATTAAATTCACCCATTCCTATTCATTTTAGTTCACTGATTCTTAAGATGTCACTGCTCACTCTTGCATCTTCTGCTTAGCATGTCCAATTTACCTTAATTCTTGGACCTAACATTCTTGATTTCTATGTAATATTGTTCTTTATAGCATCAAACTTTACTTTCACCACCAGACCATTCACAACTGAGAATCGTTTCTTCTTTGGCCTAGCCTCTTCTTTCTGTAGCTATTTCTCCACTGTTCCCCAGTAGCATATTGGATATCTTCCAACCGGGGGATATCTTCCAACCAAGGATATCTTCCTTTTTGCCTTTTCATACTGTTTATGTGGTTTTCAAGGCAAGAATACTGAAGTGGTTTGCCATTTCCTTCTCCAATGGACTAGGTTTTGTCAGAACTCTCCACCATGACCCGTCCATCTTGGGTTGCCCTTGGTGTCATGGCTCATAGCTTCACTGACTTACCCAAGGCTGTGATCCATGTGATCATTTGGGTTAGCTTTCTTCAACTGTGGCTTTCATTCCCTAGTCTGTGGGATTATAGCATTTTTGGTGCCAAAACAATGGAGTAGAAGGATGTGCTTCATTTTCTCCCATAAGAACACCAAAATTTTAACTAATTGTTGAACAACCATCAACTGGAGGACATTGCAACCCACCAAAAAAGTTATTCCATGTCCAAAGACAAAGGGGAAGCCACAGTGAGGCAGGAGGAGGGGCAGAATCATGTTAAGATCAAATTCCATATCCACCAGGTAGGTGATCCACAAACTGGAGAACAGAAATACCAAACATGTTCTCACACTATCGTGAAGCTTCTAGGCCCCACATCAGACTCTCCAACCTAGGGATCCAGCAAAGGAACTGGGAATCTCCAGGGAATCTGACTTTGAAGGACAGTGGGATTTGATTTCAGAACTTCCAGAGGGCTGAGGAAAACAGGGACTCTTTATATATATATATATATATATATATATATATATATAAATTTATATTTTTTTTTTGGAGGCTAATTACTTTATAATATTGGACTCTTTATATATATATATATATATATATATATATATATATAAATTTATTTATTTTAATTGGAGGCTAATTACTTTACAATATTGTATTGGTTTTGCCATACATCAACATGAATCTGCCACAGATATACGTGTTCCCCATCCTGAACCCCCCTCCCTTCTCCCTCCCTGTACCATACCTCTGGATCATGCCAGTGCACCAGCCCCAAGCATCCAGTATCATGCATCGAACCTGGACTGGCGATTCTTTTCATATATGATATTAGACATGTTTCAATGCCATTCTTCCAAATCATCCCACCCTCTCCCTCTCCTACAGAGTCCAAAAGACTGTTCTATAAATCTGTGTCTCTTGCTGTCTCCCATACAGGGTTATCGTTACCATCTTTCTAAATTCCATATATATGCATTAGTATACTGCATTGGTGTTTTTCTTTCTGGCTTACTTCACTCTGTATAATCGGCTCCAGTTTCATCCACCTCATTAGAACTGACTCAAATGAATTCTTTTTAATGGCTGAGTAATACTCCATTGTGTATAAGTACCACAGCTTTCTTTTCCATTCATCTGCTGATGGACATCTAGGTTGCTCCCATGTTCTGGCTATTATAAACTGTGCTGCGATGAGCATTGGGGTACACGCGTCTCTTTCAATTCTGGTTTCCTCGATGTGTATGCCCAGCAGTGGGATTGCTGGGTCATAAGGCAGTTCTATTTCCAGTTTTAAAACAGGGACTCTTGGAGGGCACAAACAAAACCTTGTGTGCACGGGGACCCAGGGGAAAGTAATAGTGACCCCACAAGAGACTGAGCCTGGGAGTGTTTGAGGGTCTCCTAAGGAGGCATGGGTCAGCGGGGGCCTGCCACGGGCATATGGGCACTGGCAGCAGCAGTCTGGAGAGGTGTGTATTGGCATAGTCCTCTTGGAGGACTAGAGCACAGAGCCTGCAGACTCTAGGACTGTGTCACCTCAGGCCAAACAACTAGTGGGGACGGAGTACAGCCCCACCCATCAGCAGATGATTGGATTAAAGGTTTACTGAGCATGGCCCTGCCCACTAGAGCAAGACCCAGTTTTCCCCACAGGCAGCCCCTCTCAGTCAAGAAGCTTGCACAAGCCTGTTATACTCATCCATCAGAGTGCAGACAGAAGAAGCAAGAACTACAGTCCTACAGACTTCAATATTTAGAAACCGTATAGGGCTATTTTCATTATTTCTTTTTTCTGCTCATTTTAATTTATGTCTTATCCTCTGTGTGTCTTAATTGTTTTATTCTGTGAAAAACATAGAAATACTCTGAGATCTAAGAGAGTTCTCCAGAGATCATTTGTGTTTGAATCAATAAAGGACACTACAATTAGTTATCTGGATAACTTTAAAGCATTGTCTTAGATGGAAATTATTTGAAGCAGAATCACACTTTCTGTAAAACCCTATATTTTTGATTCACCTTTTCTGCTATAGAGGAATCTTTTGGGATTCCCAATTTAATGTGATTGAGGTTTATTTGGGATCTGTTTTCAACAGTTTTTGGACTCTAATTCCTAATTCTCAGCTCCATCAGTTTTCAAACATCATTGTTTAGCTTCTCTACCTCAGAAAAGCCCCTCTGATTTATCAAATACCCTCTTGATAGGTGTGACCATAAATGCTAGCATTGTTCCCTCCCAAGAGCCTCTGTTCTCCCCTTGGCTCTCATCTGCTTTTCCTTTGCTTTCTTGTAATATTTCTGATATTTTCAAGTAAATTTAAAAAATCGTATTTTGCTGCTGAATTTAATGAATTGTATTCTGAATTACCTAGTAGCCATTAGCTGAACCAGAATTCCTCTCATATTCTTCTCCTCATATTGCCCTTGAAATGAATTTGCAAATTCATTTCAGCCCTAGATTTTTATATGAATCATGTGTGTGTGTGTGAGTGCGTGCATGCTAAGTCATGTCCAACTTTTTGCAACCCTATGGTTTGTGGCCCACCAGGCTCCTCTGTTCATGGGATTCTCCAGGCAAAAACACTGGAATGGGTTGCCATACCCTCCCACGTCACTTATGTATCCTGCATTGCCAGGTGGGTTCTTTACTACTAGCATCACCTGGGAAGCCCTGTGTGTGTGTGTGTGTGTGTGTGTGCATATATATGTGTGTGTGTATATAAAAAATCTGGAACTTCCTAGGTGGCTCAGTGGTAAAGAATCCACCTGACAGTGTAAGAGACGCAGAGACTCAGGTTCCATCCCAGGTCAGAAAAATCCCCTGGAGAAGGAAATGGTGAAAGTGAAAGTGAAGTCGCTCAGTTTTGTCTGACTCTCTGCGACCCCATGGACTGCAGCCTACCAGGCTCCTCCCTCCATGGGATTCTCCCTCCATGGGATTCTCCAGGCAAGAGTACTGGAGTGGGTTGCCACTCACTCAAATATTCTTGCCAGGAAATCCCATGGACAAAGGAGTCTGGCAGGTTTCAGTCCACGGGGTACAAAGACTCAGACACAACTTAGCAGCTAAATAAGAACAGCAAATGTAATCTCATTATATATATGTGTATAGAGTGTGCATGTTAGTTGTTCAGTCATGCCCAACTCTTTGAGACCCCATGAACTGCAGCCCACCAGTCTCCTCTGTCCATGAGATTTTCCAGGCAAGGATATTGGAGTGGCCTGCCATTTCCTTCTCCAGGGGATCTTCACAACCCAGGGATCGAAACCAAGTCTCCTGTACTGCAGGCAGATTCTTTACTGACTGAGCTACAAGGGAAGCCCATGTAAGTATAACTATTACTATATATATATATGTATATATATATTCATACATACACACACATACATGTATATTCTTTCTTCTCTGTCTTGACAGCTAATGTGGAAATAATTATGATTTTTGAAATAAAATCCTTTGAATATAAAGTGGGTAGTCTTCTTCTGAAGTGAAAAGGAATGCATTGAATAAGTATAATTACCTGGGGAGACACCTGTCCTTTCTTATTGCCTAACATCCACATGCTTCTTTCAGTTGGGAGAAAGCCCCTCTGTATGAGTTTTGTTGAAAGCCATCTTTCCTTTCACCTCTCCCTGTAAAAACCAAAGAGGAAGCGCTAGTCCCTTCTTATCTACTGGAACTGGAGCAAAAGTGGCCCCAGTAGGCCCAGATAATCAGTCTCGCCTTGTCAAAAATTTGGCTTTTAGGAGAATAATAATACATTGAGGAACTCTGATACATTATTCACAGTGAAGACTGCTGTGTCTAGAGCCTGGAGATAGAAGATTCATGCAGTGTTGAGCATCAGTACCTTCATGAATGGACATTCATGCAGTGTTCAGAGTTCTAAATACCTAAAATACTACCCCAGTTTGGTTGATTGGTTTTCAAGCTTCCCTTTTCCTGAATATTTGTAGAGTCTAGCTATTCAACAAATTGCCTTTCTCTTTAAATTAGCCAGCTCTAAATGTGTTACTTGTAAATTGGCTAAATGAAGATCACTTAATAAAATCTCTACTGAAAAATATAAAATAACTCAGTATTTCTTATAATGAGTATATTTCATTTGTTAAGATATATGTGATCTAATTCACATACACATATTTCAATAATAATCCAATTCTTGATTTAAAAGAAATACATTACTACTTCAGAAGCTGTTATGCATATATTTTCTTAAAGATTCTTATTTATGGATTTTAACAAATTAAAATTGTGTTAGTAGATACATAATCAATCATGGAAATAATTTCCTCAGTGATGTGGCTTATTAACAATTGAAGGTATAGATTCAAGAGGAGCTATTAAGATACATTAAATTCCATTTCCTTAAATTTATTGCAAAATGCTATGTTAAATATGACATTGTATTAAATTCAAGCTTCAGGATTTGAAGTTCAGCTGATTGCAAGTTGCTGAAGAAGAGCTAGGATGCTACCCCTCAGCTTGATAGTATAGAAATACTGACCTAAATTTAAGGGCTGAGAAATGAGGTCCTATTTAGTATAAAGCAAGTTATTCAATGGGAATAACACTGTCTAGGAATTTTTCATGCAAACAGCTGAAATGATGACCTGTGATCCAGGAAAAGGGGTCAGCAAGCCAACGATATTAACAATCTTTTAGAACAGCAGCTGATATTTTGGGGTTTTGGCTATATTTGGATGTCAATCAACAGGATGAGAATGGGATTCTGTGGGGGAGGGGGAGGAATCTTTGTAGGATAGGAGTCAGGTATAGCCAGAAAGAAAACACCATAACCTTAGGAATAGAATAAACATTTGCTCTCTTTGCCATTTCCCACCCCCAATAGAGACTGGGCTATCAGACAGGTTCCCAAAAGTGGTTTTTGAATGACAAATAAAATAAAATAAAATAAAAAGTTTCAGGTAATTAAGTTGGAGGTACATAGAGGAAAGGAAGCCCCACAAGAGGTACTGATCCTGGATTTCAGCACACATCATCAGAATGGAGCACTGCCCTGTCCTGTCTGCAGAGGACTACCACAGCTGGCTGGTGATCAGCATAGCCTGCCTCCAGGGGAGTTCTCCAGGAGCCTCTTTAATCTATGAGAATCTATGCCCCTGAGTCTAGGATCACAATATGAGCTCTCCTGCTCCCTGATCTCTGTCTTTTTATTGATGTTTCTGTGTGGAAAGAGATAGTAGGGAGCAAACTACCTTTGAAAAAAGGTTGTGCCTTTCTTCTTGCTCCTTAAGAAGTCCTGGGAGAAAAACTGGTTGAAACAACCAAAAAAAAATTAGTGAATCTTCATTGAGAGTTTTCACTTCAATCACACTAGATAAGACTTTAGTCATCTTTTAGGCACTCAGTGAGTGGAAGCTATTTTTCAGGGTAAGTTGTGGATGATTTTCTCCTCCTACAGTCCCTGTTAAGCCATCCCAATTAGTCTGCTTCTAACCCTTAGAGTGATAAGACTGACAAGCTTAGATGAGCTTTATCTACAGAAGTTCCTAAAACAACAGAAATTAAAGCAGAACCCATTATCAGAAATCATAGTATAGCTGGTACACAGCTCTGATCATTGCAAATGAGGTTTCAACCAGACCCAAGAGCACTTTAAGTTCTTTTGAAGTGTTTTCCAAATCAGAAAATCTTTCTCTTAAAAGCTTCTCTGAAAATTAACATAGATCTTGACCAAGGATGTTTGGTATCTTCCCAAGGAAGTGTTACCTTCCCTTAAGCTATGCTGAGTAGCCTGGCATGTTTTCTATATGGAAATTAACTTATAGTCATCAACATTGATTTTAACCGAAGCGTGCATGAGAAATATGGACTGAGTATAGTGTGGACAAATGGACATAATTATTGTGGAGAATAATAACAAGAGCTGTTTTCTGGACAGAAAAGTCATTTTGACATGTTAGAAATGACTTGTAATCTAGATTTCTCTGATTGATACTCTCTTAACTTTCAATGATGCTACATGAACATATATGCAATTTTGTGCAGTTAATCAAATACTTTGATTAGTATATGAAGTGGTTTGGAGAAATCTTACTTTTTCATTATAAATTATAAATTTTTTTTTAAGTAAAGAAACTTGGTGGAAAAAAAAATCAGCCAGAATTCCATTATCCCATTAGATAATTTTTAAACCTCGAGGAATCACTCTAGAGTTTTAAATGTACTCTATTTTGTTTTTAAACAAAGTTATAACTACACACCATATACATAATTTTGTGTTTCCCTTAATACTTGTACCAGGAACTATTTTAATAATTTTGCATATAGTATCACATTTGAATCTCGTAATATTTGAACATTATTGTTCTCTACATTTTACAGATGAAAGCAATAAGGCACAAATTGGTCAAGTAATTTACCCAAGGTCTTTGAAGAAAGTGATGGACTTAGAATGTAAACTTCAGCTGAATTCCAAATTTCTGTGACAGAATATGAGCATTTTGAGTGACTGTGCAAAATTCCACTGAATAACACAACCCTCCTTATGTTTACACATTTATTGTTTGCCAACTACACAGAATATTGGGAAATATGACCGGAGACTAGATTTCTAAGTGTAGAACAACTAAATCAAAAGATTTGAATATTTATCTTGCTATTCAGAATTTTAACAATTTTAAGTAATTAAATCTACTGATCTTTTTCCTGATGCTTATTTCTCTTCCTTCTATGCTTATGGAGAATAAACCAATGTAATTTGGTTTATTGTAGATAGTACAGAGGAGCCTGACAGGCTACAGTTCATAGGGTTGCAAAGAGTCAGACACAACTGAACCAATTTAGCACAGCGCAGCAGACAGTAAAAGACCTTCAAAAGCATAGAAACAAATCTTGCGCTGTATTTTGTATTAATAAATCCATCATTGCATGCATGCTTGTATAATCAAGAATGCAACGCTATCTATAAAGGATCCTCAAAGAGACTTCTGATCATATCCTATGTATATATTACACAGACAGAGTATAGAAGTGATCTTGAAACTTCTTGACTCCTGAGATAACTACAAAGTCTCCTTCGTCGATATACATATCGACCTGTTCTGAATGTGACACTATTCTCAATGCTCATTGGCATTTGGAGATTAAGCAAAGCTCTGACACTTGAAGGAGATATGTCAATGGTAAAAATTAATGAGAAACTTTTTGTTTCAGTTAGAATTCTTTGGTGGTATGGAACAGAAAGAAAAGTAAAAAGAGCTTTATGGAAAGGACACTCGGCAACTCATATGCTGAAAGGAAAGGCTTAACAGCAAACTGAGTATTGAAAAGACTTATAAGCAGCTTTGAGGATCTCAGTCAGGGGCTCAAGGATAGCTTCTTTTACAAACTGGTAAAGGAATACATTTCATCATTTGTAGCTTCATTAGAAATTCAGATTCCTGGGGAAGTTTGATTGGCTTATTGCTTAATTAAGGCTGGGAGGGGAGGTTGGGCAAGACTGGATTTGACAGTCTCAGTGCTACCACAAGGATTTGTAGAAAGCTGAGCAAGCAAGAGCAACAGATGCCAAATTCAATTTTCATCTTAATGTGGTAACAGAAGCTTATAAGTCAATAACTTCTTAAATAGCTGGGAAGCATCTTCATGTTGGCAAGCCCATGCCACAAAATGTCTTAATCAGTAGACTGTAACACTGTATTAACTATAAAAAGACATCACTTTGATTTGTTGCAGATTTTCAAATTTAGTCAAACATAAAGTGAAAGTGAAGTCTCTCAGTTGTGTCCGACTCTTTGCGACCCTGTGGACTGTAGCCCACTTGGCTCCTCCGTCCATGGGGTTCTCCAGGCAAGAATACTGGAGTGGGTTGCCATTTCCTTCTCCAACATAAGCCAAATAATATTGTTATAAGCTCTTAGTTCTAAAATAGAAGCCAAAAACACAAAATCAAGGATTGCTTGGCAGTTAATGAGAATGGCAAAACCTAGCTCTTGAAAATTCAGGGCATGGCCAAGATCAAAATACGTGGAAGCGGAGTTACAAATATCCAATGTATGTGGGATACATGACGGACTCTGACTACAATGGTGGTCCAAGCTGGTGAGAAATAAAGAGGATATTGGGATAGTAATGAGTAGGATGTGGAAAAATATGTTGTAGTTAGTTGTTAGTGGTGGTGGTTTAGTCACTAAGTCAAACCCAACTCCTGGGACCCAGTGGACTGTGGCCTGTCAAGCTCCTCTGTCCTTGGGAATCTCCAAGCAAGAATACTGGAGTGGGTTGCCATTTACTTCTCCAGGAGATTTTCCCAACACAGGAATTGAACCTGGGTCTCCAGTGTTGTAGACAGACTCTTTACCAACTGAGCTATGAGGGAGGCTCACTTTTTAGTAGTAGAACTTATTTTAAAAGGCTCAGTGCCAGGAAGAAAAATGAGCACATCTTTGTAGTACCATCCAAGAAAAAACTCCAAGGATAAATGATTAGAAGAATCTTTTTCTTCTTTCTTAAATGAATTGAAATGGTCTTCAGGATTATTTTATTGGTTTAGAGTTGCTTTCATTGGAAATCCCACTTAGAAATGGACATTAAAATTTTTTGTGTTTAGGTCTCTGAATGTCTTCCTTTGGCCTGGTGTAGCCACCTGGTGTAGCTGATAACTAGTGAAATCTGGATTGAATCTTGGCAATCTGGATAAGCTGGTTTCTCTCTGACACCAGATGTGTGGGATTTTTCCTCATACCAATGGATTCTCCAACTCTGTACACCAATCAGGTATCCTACAGTTTAATCCAATTTTGACACTCACTACCCAGATTAGTGTCTGGCTTCACAGGTTTAAGGACTCAGACCCACAAGACTTCCCTTGCTGCAGATGCTAGTCTTAAGTATTAGAGTTCTGGGTTACCCACATTTCTGACTTGGCCACAAATTGGGGATTCCCATGACCCCACCCCTATGTTCAGTAATTTGCTAGAAGAGTTCACAGAACTCAGGAAAGTGGTTTTACTTATTACTACCAGTTTGTTATAAAGGATACAACTCAGGAGCCACCAAATGGAAGAGTGAATAGCACTAGGAGTGGGGGAAAGAGCATTGAGCTTCCAAGCCTTCTTCCAGTCAGTGGGCCCCCCCACAACACCTCAAGGTACTCACTGATATAGTAGCTCTCCAAGTCTTAACTGTTTTTCAGCCTTGGTATGAAGGGCTTCCCTGGTAGCTCAGATGGTAAAGCATCTGCCTACAATGCGGGAGACCTGGGTTCGATCCCTGGGTTGGGAAGATCCCCTGGAGAAGGAAATGGCAACTCACTCCAGTATTCATGCCTGGAAAATCCCATGGACCAAGGAGCCTGGTGGGCTACAGTCCATGGGGTCACAAAGAGTTGGACACGACTGAGCGACTTCACTCACTACATAAAGGTTTTATCATATAGCCATGGTTCAGAGGTTAAAGCGTCTGCCTGGAATGCAGGAGACCCGGGTTCAATGCCTGCGTCGGGAAGATCCCCTGGAGAAGGAAATGGCAACCCACTCCAGTACTCTTGCCTGGAGAATCCCATGGAGGGGGGAGCCTGATAGGCTACAGTCCATGGGGTCGCAAAGAGTCAGACACGACTGAGCGACTTCACTTCACTTCATGGTTGATTAAATCATTGGCCATTGGTGATTAAGTTTGAGTCAGGAGACTTCCCTGGGGGCCTCCCTGGTAGCTCAGATGGTACAGAATACACCTGCAATACAGGAGGCCCTGTTCCGTGCCTGGGTCAGGAAGATCCCCTGGAAAAGGAAATAGCAATCCACTCCAGTATTGTTGCCTTGAGAATTCCAAGGACAGAGGAACCTGCTGGGCTACAATCAGTGGGGTCACAAAGAGTTGGACGTGACTGAGCAACTAACATAGGAGGCAGATGGCCATTCCACACACCCCGCCTGCCCCTCCCATATGGACTGAAATTCCAAGACAGGAATAGAAGAACTAAGGGAGGAGGCTGGGCTCTCTGCCCAGACCACAAAAGTGCAGAAAGACTCCTTAGAAGTCAAAGGGGTGTGATACCTAGGGATGTTCTCTAGCCATACAGCTTTTCAGTAAAATCCATCTTGGCTAACAGATGCCTGCTCATATGTAGGAGCATCCCAAGATATACCAAATATGGACTGTGACGAAGCAAATCAAAATGATTGGCCAAAGGAGACCCAGAAGAAATGCCCCATAAAAGTGATTCAAACTTCCACGATGGTGCACAGTGACTCTCTCTCTCCCTGAGTCTACCTGTGTGTCTATCCAGACCTACTGTTCTCTTTTTCCTCTTAATCAATACTTTACTTGCTTCAGTACTTTCTGTCTTTGTGGAAATTCTTTTCTGCAAAGCCAAAGGGCCACGACCCTTGTCATTCACCACCGGTCTAGTGACTAAGATCTGGTGCTTCACCACGGTGACCCAGCTCAATCTCTCACTGGGAACCCAAGTCCCACTCACTCCAAGCTGTTGCAGGCTGAGGCTACTGGAGATCAAGTCAATCTCCAGGCCCTCTCCACTTCCTGGAGGTAGGAACTTGGCTTGAAAGTTTCAATTCTCTAATCATGCCTTGCTCTTTCTACTGACCAGGCCCCATCTTCAAGCTCTCTAGGGGCCCCCAGCTATCAATCATCTCATTAGCATACAAATGTTTTAGAAGGCTTGTACCAGGAACCAGGAAAAAAAGAACAAATATATATTTCCCATTGTACCACATGGAGTCTGTGTTCTTTCTTTCTTTTTTTTTTGAAGTTTTATTTCTTTGTTTGGTTGCATTGAGTCTTAGTTGTGGCACATGGAATCTTTGTTCCTGTGTGCAGGATTTTTAGTTGCAGCATGTGGGATCTAGTTCTCTCACCAGGAATTGAACCTGCTCTGCCTACCTTGGGAGCATGGGGTCTTAGATATTGGACCACCAGGAAAGTCCCAAGCTGTGTTTTTAATTGCTACGCAGTACTGACTCTTAAGTAAAGATAGTAGCGTAGTCAAGGTTAACAGAAATTAAAAACTTAATGTGGCACACCTTCATATTTAGTAAGTACATAAGTAAATATATCAATTCAGAGGACTCTGTCCAAATTTAGATTTGGAAGTTACTGGATTACATGAAAAAGGGTGTCAAAAGGCCCTTGACTAGTACGGCAGTGCAGGCTGACATAAGGATAGGGTCAACAACCAGGGCACAGTGAGACAGTGGCCAGGAACCAGGGCAAAATACCTTCACCTAAATAAAATTAAAAAGGTCACGTTAGAGAAATGGGTCCAAGGTGTAAATAAACATCCAGAAATAAAAGACAAAGTTATAAGAAGCATGTATTTAAAGATAGGGCTATAGAAATAGAAATAATGAAAAGAAGTTAGTTGAAAGAGCCTGGGTATAAGCTATCAATAGATCTGGGCTGCTCATGGCTCTCTCTATTGGACACTGAAGATGTAGTTAGTAAGGGTAGAAGTTACTAAGGTTAGTAAGGGTAGGAAATATTGGGATGGGGTGAACTAGCTGAGTTTTTTGGATTTCAGAATTCTTTTTATAGGACAAACATACTTTGCTGCAGAGTGATTTTATGGAAATAATCTAACTCCAGGTCTTGTGGGTGTTTGTGAGGATACTGCATCAGTGTGATTTGGGGGTGTAATTAGTTTCCATGAGCATTACAACATTAAGGCTGTGATAGACACAGATTTCAGAATATGGAAACTCTGATGGGGCTCCATAGAGCCTCAAGCCCCAAGTAGAGAGGAGACTTGGCATTCTTCCTGAGGTGGGAAGAGCAGCAGCACTGTGGCACTGGTCATAGGAATCCTCTTGCTATTATCTCTGAAGGCTCCAGTATCATGGATCAGGAACTAGAAAGGAATGGAGAGGCCCAGAGGAGTCTCCTTGGAATTAATAATTTTGCATTAAACCAAAAAGCAAACCAACAAACAAAGCATACAAAAAAAAAAAAAAAGATTCAATTTGTCTGGGAGACTGATCCTAGACAGGTGAAAGATAAGATTTCATCTCACAAGAGGAGACAAGCTGTGGTTGCAAGAGAAGGCAAGCTATACCGGTATTTTGAGTCCTAAATTTATAATTGTGGCATCAAAACCCTATAATTTGGAAAAGTAATTGTGATGAAGATGTTCACATTTCTGTGATCATTTCTTTTTTTTTTTTTTTTTTCTATTTAGCATGTGGTAAGTTCCTTAAGAAATTACAGTGTTTCAGCAGTGAGAAAGAAAACCGAGGGAGATTTCATTTGTTTTCTTTTGCCACACTTGGTCAAGCAATTCATTCTAAGGATGCGGTATGATGGTGTTTATAATACTAAAATGAAAATTAAATGAAAAAATGAAATTTAGGACCTGCTTTTAAAGTCACTATATTTTTGGTCTCCATTCTCATCTCCCTCCCTTCATGAGCGTGTAGTGCTGCTGTTGTGTGACGTTCCTTACAGTCATCCAGAGCTTGATCAGGTTGTGCTAAGCTAGTTGCACTTGCAGATGCCCGGTCTCAGTCATTGAGGTGAATCAGCACCTTCCTTGTTCTGCCAGATTTTCTCCCACTTTCTTTGTTATCTCAGCATTCCGGGTCTCTGCTGTCAATGGCATGATTGCTACGAGCGGCATGTCCCAGCTACTGTTTTCTTCTCAGAAATGTTCATTTTCCCTTCGGGTATTTAGAACAGCACTGATGGTAATACCTAGGAGCATAAACATTGAAAAAACATTTGGTAGCTACATTTGGTAGGATATAGAGAGGAAAGGATTCAGTATGACACCCAGGACTCTGGAGTGGGCCAGCTGGGTGAGTGGCAGTGAGTTACCTGAGCTGGGAGGATAAGAAGGAAGGACAGATTTGGTAGGGATGAATGATGAAGACTAAGCATAAACACTCTGTTTTATTGAACTCTATTTCAGACAACATGCCGAATGCTTTTGAGTGGATTAGTTCTCATTCTCAGTGTAATCCTCTAAGTGTACTCTAAGATGGTTGTGATCTCTAGGACACTCCAATGACTATAACTAACAGGTAGTTAAGAGGTTCCCAGGTGGCGCTCGGAGAAGGCAATGGCATCCCACTCCAGTACTCTTGCCTGGAGACTCCCATGGACGGAGGAGCCTGGTGGGCTGCAGTCCATGGGGTCGCTGAGTCAGACACGACTGAGCGACTTCNTTTAATTTTATGGCTGCAGTCATCATCTGCCGGAGAAGGCAATGGCATCCCACTCCGGTACTCTTGCCTGGAAACTCCCATGGACGGAGGAGCCTGGTAGGCTGCAGTCCATGGGGTCGCTGAGTCAGACACGACTGAGCGACTTCACTTTCACTTTTCACTTTCATGCATTGGAGAAGGAAATGGCAACCCACTCCAGTGTTCTTGCCTGGAGAATCCCAGGGATGGCGGAGCCCAGTGGTCTGCGTCTGTGGGGTCGCACTGAGTCGGACACGACTGAAGCGACTTAGCAGCAGCAGCAGCAGGTGGCGCTAGTGGTAAAGAAACCACTTGCCAATGCAGGAAACATAAGAGATGTAGGTTCAATCCCTGGGTCAGGAAGATCCCCTGGAGGAGGGCATGGCAATCCACTCTAGTATTCTTGCCTGGGGAACCCCATAGACAAAGGATCCTAGTGGGCTACAGTCCATAGAGTTGTAAAGGGTTGGACATGACTGAGGAATCTTAATACACAACAGGTAGTTAGTTTCAAGTTTAAGATACAGAAAGAGGTCATCACTGGAGACATAGAACTGGGTATGCTGCTGCTGCTGCTGCTGCTAAGTCACTTCAGTTGTGTCCAACTCTGTGCGACCCCATAGACGGCAGCCCACCAGGCTCCCCCGTCCCTGGGATTCTCCAGGCAAGAACACTGGAGTGGGTTTCTATTTCCTTCTCCAATGCATGAAAGTGAAAAGTGAACGTGAAGTCGCTCAGCTGTGTCCGACTCTTAGCGACCCTGTGGACTGCAGCCCACCAGGCTCCTCTGAGTTAAAACAATGAGAGACAGTGTAATCACCAAGATGTTCACCTCAACTCATGAAAACTATCAGCCAAGGACAATATCATCATATAATGGAATGAAGGGAGCACGGAAATTTGGGGCAGTTGAAAGTTGAATTTCAGCTGAACTCTTTGTTTCTCTGTCCAACTAACCTAATAGGTTTGAAAAATTCTTTTTCAAAATCAACTGCTATTATCTAGCTGTAACCAATGTCCCACCCTATTCATTCCCCTACCAGAATTTAGTGGACCAGAGATAAAAATCTAGCTCAAGAACTCAGTGTAAAGGCTAAGCTGAGCTAATCAAAATTTCTCTAAGGCATTTAAATCAAGCAACTGGAACACTGTTTCTCAACTGTCAATTTTTCCTATCCCCTGCTTTTATAAGCAAGCCACTTTATAATGACTCCAAGTAAGAACTGCTGTGAAAATATTGTTTATAAGTGTGGATTGTTGAGTGCTAAATAATAGAAAGTTATCTGAATTATCAGAAATTTCCCTTTGGTAAGTTAATTAAGTGTACGTCCACAAAGGATAGCAGATAGTATAGTAAACACAATAGGGGCCAAAGTAAGCAATGAAAAAGTGAATTTTTGTGCAAAATAAAACCTAATAGAGAGGAGACCCAGAGGACAGAGAGCCTAACTTCTCCCATTTCTGCTAGTCAGAAGTCTCACATTCTTGATTCCTCCTCCAAATCTTAATATTCCCTCAGGCAGTCTGGGTCTACATTTTCCTTGGACAAATACAGAATATTGGAGCCCAGTGCATTAAAACTTGTTCATTGCATTAGCTGGGTACATATGTAATATTATTCTTCTGTAATACGCTCAAGCACTCAATCAACTTTCTAGGTCAGTCTATCAGTCATCAGCAATACATTTTAAGTTTCTTCAGTGAAGCATCTCTTCAAAAGCAGTTGAATAAGTGACACTTCTTATTTTTCTAAGATGATAAAAATTTATATTTACTTTCTAGCAAAAGTTTTATTTTTTAAATCATTCCATAAAGTTTAAATTTCAGAAAATTTGCTTTTGGCATTGCACAAACAATTAGAATCTACACTTTTATGTTCAAGTGTATCATTTATTTATAGAATTTTTAGAGCCCTTTTACCCAGTTAAATGTCTGGATATTACAAACTATATTTTTAAATGCCTACTCCTATAATTTTCAGCCTTTTCCTAGGTACAGTAGTAAGTGATAAGTGATATAATTTTTGTTAGGAGATGCAAAGGACTTCAACATAAACTCTACCTGCAAGGCAATCTTAAAATGTGTCATCTAAGAAATCTTCACAAATTGGAATATTAAGAGAGTATATAGATCTTTAGGGTGAGTGCTTGTGCCTTCTCGAGGTTTTGTGATTCCATTTCTGAGATTGGACAATGACTGATGGAGCTGGTGAGTAAAGAGCTCTTAATAACCCTGCAAGTTCAGCTCCTTTCTTAATTTTAATTGATATGTATAGAGTGAAACACCTTATGTAATATTCAGTGGGTGTCTGTATGTGTATGTGCACATGTGCCCCACAAAAGACGAGGAAATCTGAATCCACAGGCAGGTCTTTGTTACTTTGACTTGCTTATGTCATCGTGGCTTCCAAGTGGACTGATATCCATTTAGTATATGAGTACTGAACGCAAGTTGATTCAATCAATATTGCCGATGTCCTGCAGAGAAGCATTCAAAATAGAGGCTCTCCTTGGTTCCAGGGCTGACTCTATCATCAGTTATTTACCTTTGTGCAGGAAACTGGATTGACACTGTTTGCTGTTTCAAGTTTTATTTAATCAAATGACTAATCTTTTACCCAGAAGATGATGTTCTGGAATTTGAGATATCTGTGTCTGCTTGGTAAAAATCTTAAAATTATTAACTAAAAGATCTATGTGCAAATGATTGGGGTCTGACAAGGTCATATAGTCTAGAGAATCTGAAAATGTGACAGTTTCAGAAAGGCAAGGTTATCTCCCTTGCCTAAGAAAATATCTCATGTATGTTTTTACTTAGATGTGAAATTCTATAGCAAGAAATTTATTCTCTAGTTTAAGGCTTTTTTTCTTTTTCAGATAAAATGCAAATCTTCTTCAGGAGGTATATTTTCCTGCATGAGCTTTAGCTTAATATTCCCAGGGTGCTGTTTATTAATAGGTATTAATAGATTTTCATCTACCAGGTCTATGGATTACTAAGACAGAAAGATGAAAACACCCAGAATAGGGGTGGGGATGGGTTAGGACAGAGCCAAGACTTAGTGTGCTAGAAATGGGGAGGAAGATGCATGAACTTGCCTTTATTTACTCATTCTACAAATATTAATTGAAAGTCTATTATGTGATAGTCATACTAAGATCTTAGGATACAAAATTAGACAATTCTTTTCCTTTCCTTACAGAGCATATTGTCAAGTAGGTTAGCTTCCTGAGGCTTATTTAACAAATTACCCCCAGCCTTGGTGACTTAAAGCAACAGCTATATATTCTCTCAAAGTCTGCCAACAAAGGTCTGTCTAGACAAAGCTATGGTTTTTCTAGTAGTCATGTATGGATGTGAGAGTTGGACCATAAAGAAAGCTGAGCACCAAAGAATTGATGCTTTTGAACTGTGGTATTGGAAAAGACTCTTCAGAGTCTCGTGGACAGTAAGGAGATCCAACCAGTCCATCCTAAAGGAAATCAGTCCTGACTATTCCTTGGAAGGACTGGTGCTGAAACTGAAGCTCCAATACTTTGGCCACCTGATGCGGAGAACTAACCCATTGGAACAGACCCTGATACTGGAAAAGATTGAAGGCAGGAGGAGAAGGGGACGACAGAGGATGAGATGGCTGGATGACATCACCAACTCAATAGACATGAGTTTGAGCAAGCTCTGGGAGTTAGTGATGGACAGGGAAGCCTCGTGTGCTGCAGTCCATGGGGTCACAAGGAGTCGGCCATGACTGAGGGACTGAACTGAACTGAACTGAACATCTAAATGAGACACCTACCAGAACCATGACTGGCAGCATGACAGTCCTGAGGGTGACCACAAAAGACCAAAAGGTGGGCACTGACCCAATCCCTGGAAATCTCTGCCTCCTTCTCTAGAATAGTTGGAATAATCCTCCCACTCATTAGCCTGTGAAATTAGCCAGCCTGTAAAAACTAACCATCCCATATTTCAGAGATAATATTGCCATCTGAGATGCACAGCATTCTGCCTATGAAATGTGTCCAATTCTCATATGGTCCAACTCTCATATCCATATACCTACTTTCATTTACTATGCCTCATGCTTGAATTCTTTCCAACATGAAGCCAAGGATCCTCATTTGACCCTCACCTGACCCATCCTAAGGACTCACCTGAGATCTAGGACATGACCATCCTCTCACACCCCTTTTTCCTGAACATCTTTACAAAAGAAGGGAAGAAGTTGGTTTTCTCCCCCTCCCCACTTTTCCTTTGATTATAAAAATGTAGCCCACTTAGTTCTTGGGGCAGAGCCCTTTTGTCTGCCTGCTTTTATCCTTCATTTGTTGTTCAGTCACTGTCATACCCAACTCTGTGATCCCATATACTGCAGCACCCCAGGCTTCCCTGTCGTTCACTATCTCCAAGAGTTTGCTCAAACTCATGTCTATTGAGTCAGTGATTCTATCTAACCATCTCATCCTCTGCCCTTTATCCTTCATAAGTGTCCTGTACTACTAAATCCATTTCTTATCTACAAGTTTGTCTCTCACTGAATTCTTTCTGCACTGAGACATAAAGAATTTGAGTGTCACTAAGCTTGAGACAAGTTATGTGGTTTCATAAGGAGAGAGGGGGATTAATTAGTAAAAAGTGAAGACGTTTGTTTAAGGAGTGCCTCCAGTTCATGAAGCTATGAAGACTTTTTGTCCTGAGATAAATAGGCAGCCATTGCAGCATTTTAAGTGGAATAGCACTGCTCTCTTTACACATATGCTTCAGGAATGTCACTGTGTGCAGAGCAGGAAGAAGGGAGGGTAGAAGTTCAGATTGGAAACAAGGATACTTGGGAAGGAGGATATCACATCTTATAGTGACTTCCTGCTTGGCATCTAAAGCCCCTTCAAACTGTGGCACCCAGACCTGCTTAGTACTGGGCACCAGGCTTGTTAGGAAAACCCTCTTCAATTCATGGAATTTTACCCTTGAGATAAATGACCAAAAAAATTCCAACAATTTTTGATGTTCACTCAAATCAACAGAGGCACTATTCACTCCTTCAGCCTCAATTCCTCTTCTTCTTTCTCAAGCCAATTTTTTCAGCCTGCCTTGTTATTCTGAGAGCTACCTTCAACTTTATTCATAAACTCTTGGTCTGTGCTTCAGGAAGTTGAAGTCATTTCTCTTGTTTGAAATAAAGATATCCAAGTGAAATGCTCTCTTTAGCCAAGAATGACAGTGATATAAACTAGGATAGGGGACAAATTTGAACAAAACTTAGGAACTAATACTGTTACGACCTGCTGTTGGAGTAGATGTGGGTAGTTAGCTTTCTAACCCAGCATTCTAGGTGGATACAAAGCTACTAACTGAGATAAGATGCAACAAGAGACAGTTAGGGAATTTAATGCATTCAGTTTCAGACAAAAGATTTTGACCTGCCTGGAAGAAACACAAGCTGGAATCAAGATTGCCGGGAGAAATATCATAACCTCAGATATGCAGATGACACCACCCTTATGGCAGAAAGTGAAGAGGAGCTAAAAAGCCTCTTGATGAAAGTGAAAGAGGAGAGCGAAAAAGTTGGCTTAAAGCTCAACATTCAGAAAACGAAGATCATGGCATCTGGTCCCATCACTTCATGGGAAATAG
>SJYT01017912.1:10852-65697 GCA_006410635.1 Cephalophus harveyi | reverse complement strand
GGATTTCTTTGGAAGGAATGATGCTAAAGCTGAAACTCCAGTACTTTGACCACCTCATGCGAAGAGTTGACTCATTGGAAAAGACTCTGATGCTGGGAGGGATTGGAGGCAGGAGGAGAAGGGGACGACAGAGGATGAGATGGCTGGATGGCATCACGGACTCGATGGATGTGAGTCTGAGTGAACTCTGGGAGATGGTAATGAACAGGGAGGCCTGGCGTGCTGCGATTCATGGGGTCGCAAAGAGTCGGACACGACTGAGCAACTGAACTGAACCGAACCGAACCGTCTGTCATGAAATTGCAGGTAACCTGTAAACATTTGAATAATGGTCTGAAATTCGGGGCCAGATCCTGAGTGGGAGAATATACATGTGGTAGTTGTTAATCCATAGGAGCTGACACCTTAATATTTGGCAACTTGTATCACCAAGTTCAACAGACAAACTCCATTCAATCATCTGACACCTCAGGTTCTTAACTTTTCTCTTTTCAACTACTGAGTTTTCAATCACCTATTTTTCTTCGGTAGTTTTCTTTTTCATGAGTATTTTTAAAAAATGTAAATGTATTTAATTGGAGGTTAATTACTTTATAATATTGTACTGATTTTGCCATATATCGACATGTACCCGCCACAGGTATTTAAGTCTCTCAACACCTACAGAAAAAAAAAGTCCATAGGATAGATAATATAAACACAGATTTGAAAAATTCATTTTCTTCCCCTCTCTCCTGGCCAATATCATTTGTCTCTGAGAATATGTCTATTGTTTTCAGTATTTGGTTGAGACTGTTTTTGTTTTCTTATTTAGTTCCAAACAGGACCTGTTAAAGTGGAAATCATCCAGTGGGCTTTCACATGTTCACTGAAGACAATTTTAATATGGAGGTGTTTCTAAGTTGAAATAGAAACCAGAAGAAGTGCAATATAACTTAAATTTTCTAGGATTGTAGTTATAATTATATAACACCAAAAGGAAGTGAAAAGAGACACCAAACACAAATATGATTAGTGGATCGTTTTGCTTTCTTTTGTAAATAATTTTTCATGCACAATTACACTTACACCTGCATGTGCTAAATTAATTTTTCCGTGTGGATGAATAAAGGATGATGAAAACCATCTGAGAAATACTCTTCCATTTCAAGTGCAGATTGCTTTATGCTGTCTAGTTCAAGATCAGAAGGCATGTGAGATGGAGCAGCATGAGAAGTTTCCTCTTTATAATTTTGTCTTAAATCTCTAATTTTTTTGAATTTATGTTAGTGTCAGAAATATAAAACTACATGCATCAAGAATAAATTTTCTCTTCGTTCAAAGGTAGCTTTAATTTTTCTGATAGTTCTGCCTAGGTTTAGGTTTGTGAGTACAAGAATTTAACACATGAATCCTGTTCTTTATCTTCAAAGAGCATGATAAGCGTTCATAATTATTCCTCACAATGCTTTGGCAAGATAGGTATTTTTGTTCCCATCCCATTTTACAGACTTGAAAACTGAGGGGCAGTAGCCATGTAGGTATTTGATGATCCCAACAGATTATAAAATAACAACCTTTTGAATATTAACCACCTTTTCTCTTTCTCTTTCTGTTCTTTCTAGTTCTTTCTATGGACATGAAGGCATAAGAAAAGAGAATGGGGAAAAATTTTCAAGCTCTGTGATGTTTTCAAAGGAAAGAAAAAATATCACACCTTTTAAACAGCCGTTCAGCTGCAGGTAAAGAATTTAACAGCTCGTGGAGTGCTAATTAGAGCCCATTATAACTTGATTGACCTGCATCAGCAGTCACTTTCCTTACGTCCTTGCAAGATGGAGATTTTGCTTCTTTGCAGAGTTCTGATTCACATAACTCAGTTTCCTGACTAGGGAAGCAGTGATAATTCAGAGGCAGCAATCAGAACTAGGCTGCATAAATCAATATTTAAAATGGAATTTCCCCTTCGCGTATAATAAGCAACAGATCCCGTTCGATACTTCCAGTGGCCCAAATGTTTTCACAGTTAACTTGCATAGGGATACAAAAAATTGAGGTTCATTATCTGTCTTCTTAATTAACAAAGTCAAAGAATATATTGAAGAAATCTGTATTTGGCCTTCGTGCCTTTTGCTATTTACTATTTGTGAAAGAAATCAAGTATGTGTATTTACAGGGTGAATGCTTTATACTCAAGTGGTGAAATTAGCTTTTCTGGATAAGTACATATTTGAGTGAAAAGTGTTTTCTTCCTGCTTCACTTGATGATTTTCTTGACGATCCAAGGGGATTTTCTTCTGTCTGATAATTATATTTAATATTGTTCTATAGACTTCTTCTCTACAATTTCCTCCACCCACATCTCAATTTGCTTACTGCACAGAAACCTGTTGTGTGGAAAGGCTTTCCTATTTCATCCACCCCCTTTCTTCCCACAAATAATTCTCCCAATTCCCTTCACTTTTTTTTCATTGTTAAAATATGTGTTTAATTTGAGAATATAATGGACATATAACGTTATATTAGTTTCAGGTATGCATAATGATTTGATGTTTGTATATATTATGAAATGATCCCTGTAATAAGTCTAGTTAACATCCATCATATTCTCCATTTCTAGCTTACTAATTACTTCTAAGTCTTCAGGCTAAGTATTGAATGAATATTGGAAATTAACACTGGAAAATTCTAATGTCTATTCTACTTGCTTTCTTTTTCATAACCTTATTCCCAAACCTACCCACTCTAATCTATTCCATATTTTGATTTTATAAACATTTTCCTTGAAAACGATTATCTTCTAACACTTGTGAAGCACTTGTGCTATCCCCAGATGATGACCCTAGGATGACAGAGCCCCTGATTTTCTCACTCACCTCTGTCTCCACTCTTCAGGAAACTGCCTAGGGACTTCTCTGGTGGTCCAAGGGTTAATAATCGCCTTCCTATGAGGGGATGCTGGTTTGATCCATGGTCAGGGAATTAAAATCCCACATGCCATGTGGCAAGTAAATCAGCACGCTGCAACTACAGAGCCTGAGTGCCTCAACTACTGAGCCTGCAAGCTCTAGAGCCAATGTTCTGCAACCAGAGAAATCCAGATCCAAATGAGGACTCAGCAGAGCCAAACTAATAAAAGATTTTTTTTTTTTTAAAGACAATGTCTGGTATGTACTAGAAGCTCTATAAATTCTTGTTATCACCTTTAAGATTCTCCTTTTAGACTATCTACCTGCTACCCTCCACAAACATGGTATTAATTCCATCTACTATGGAATTAATTGTCACTCAGTTTCATCAGTTAGTGTCAAGTTCTTGTGAACCCACAAGCAGAAATTAACCTGGTCTTGAAGACAGAGGAAGGAAGAGATCCAAACAGGTGCAATCAAATGCATGCCATCTTCAAAACTGGCATCATTTTCCAGCCAAAGTAACTTAAACATAGTGTTTCCCCTTTCCCATATATTTCACATTGATGCTACGACTTCCCCCATCCATCCAGTGAAATCAGTTAATGTATAATTGATTTTAGATTTATCTTTTTCCTGTGGTGGGTGAATTCATAGTGTACAGTAAAGATATACAATGTTGAATTATTTTTGAATAGCTAAAAAAAAAGGCAAAAAATATGTGTATACAATTAAGGCAGCATCAGTAGTAAAGTCACTACATAGAATGATTTCCATAATACTGTTCTTTACACTTGTGAGAGATGTGTCACAGTTTGATCTTCCTGGTAGCCAATCTGTAGATCCTCCTGTCTGTTTGTGACCTCCATCTCTGTCACTCTGCTTCTGATCTACTTAGCCCCATTTTCTTGAGTTCTCTTTGGGGGAACTGATTTTGAGGAAATTGAGCCTCATCAGAACATTATGGTTCAGTCCTAGGAGATGGTGCTTTTGGATGGAAAGCACAAACTAGAACTAGACAATTCATTCAAGGAGCTGTATACCTTCTCCTCTATCCAAAACAATCTCTTCAGCTACACTTCCCATCAGCCAAATCAGATATTTTTCCAGTTAAAAATAATCATCCAGTCTCTCCTACTTTGAGAGTATCTTCCTTTATTATCCTGTCTTTTTTTTTTTGGATTAGCTGTTTATTTTACATTAGTTTAAGTTTGAAGCACAGAAATGCTTTAGGGTGTGAATTTTTGTGTCAAATATTAGAGGACTTACATATCTAAATGGAAAGTAATTTTTCCCCAGTGATATGCATAGGTTAAAGTGTCTGCCTCCAATGCAGGAGACCTGGGTTCGATCCCTGAGTCGGGAAGATCCCCTGGAGAAGAAAATGGTAACCCACTCTAGTATTCTTGCCTGGAGAATCTCATGGATGGAGAAGCCTGGTAGGCTACAGTCCACAGGGTTGCAAAGAGTCGGACATGCCTGAACAACTTCACTTACTTCACTTACTTACTTAGGCATATATATGTGTGTAAGTATAAACATTTTTTGAAATTAGTTTTTTTAAATAATTTCGTTTATTGATTTATTTTTCACTGTGCTGGGTCTTTGTTGCTATGTGGGCTTTTAACCACTTGTGGAGAGTGGGGGCTCTCCTCTAGCTGTGGTGCATGGTCTTCTCACTGTGGTGGCTTCTCTTGTGGCAGAGTACAGGCTTTAGGACGCACAGGCTTCAGTAGTTGCGCACGTGGGCTCAGAGTGGTTCCCAGGCTTTGGAGCGCAGGCTCAATAGTTGTGGTGCAAGGGCTTAGTTGCTCTTTGGCTTGTGGGATCTTCCTGGATCAGGGATTGACCCTGTGTCTCCTGCATTGGCAAGTGGGTTCTTTACCACGAGTGCCACCTGGAAAGTCCCTTAAATATCATAGTATTTATTAAAAGCCTAATGTACATCTTTTGAAGGCAAACTTAAATTTTTAGGAGACCATCAAAAATCATTTTGAACCTTAGGTAATAGTTATTTTCATCAAAACATCTACAAAATGAAAATATTTTCACAAGTCAGTTCAAAAAATTGTTCCAAAGAGAGGATGAACAGGTTACATGACGTGAAAAGTCAGTATAATGATACAGGTTTCTAATAACCCCTTCATCCAGTCTGCTCTATTTGCCTACTAAACTATTGTTATATTTGTTGCTTGTGCACACTAAGTTACTTTAGTTGTGTCCAACTCTCTGTGACCCTATGTACTGTAACCTGCCAGGCTCCTCTGTCCATGGGATTCACCAGGCAAGAATATTGGAGTGGGTTACCATGCCCTCCTCCAGGGGATCTTCCTGACCCAGAAATCAAACTTGTTTCTTACATCTCCTGTACTGGCAAGGGGGTTCTTTACCACTGTCACCACCTAAATCACAGTAGAAGATTTAATTTATTTATTTACTGTACATCTTTTAACCTTTCATCAAAGGCTTGAAGCTTAAGTATATAGAGTTCATATAGTTTCTATTGTATGTTTGTTACCAAACCAAACTTGGATCCTTTCACTCATACACAGTAAAGCCAATCCACTGACACTGGGCTGCACTGTAGAAAAGTAGTATAATTGCAAGGTGCTCAACATAGGATCAAGCAAGAATGGGCAGATTATGCTTAAAAGACCTAAACTCCCTGATGGCTTTCAGAGAAGAATTTTTAAAGGCAAGGTAAGGAAAGAGTTGTGGGGTGCCTGATCAGCTTGTAGATTTTCTTCTGTGGGGGAGGTGCAATTTGTCCTCAGGAAGGCCCCACATGGTTCTGCTTCTTTACATGTTGAGATTAAATTAGACAATGAATGCCAAAGTCTTTTTTTAAAAATTGTCAAACAGTATTCAAAGGCTAGTTATTGATGAAATTAATATTTTGTATCCTCTACACTAATGCTAATACAGGATGAGCCACAGTTTATATATTCAATTTGTTGACTGACCAGGGAACAGAGTGATCAAGATTGCTTTTAAGGTTTTGGTATTGACTAATGATTCTGCTATGGGCTTCCTGGTGGCTCAGCTGGTAAAGAATCTGCCAGCAGTGTGGGAGACCTGGGTTTGATCCCTGGGTCAGGAAGATTTCCTGGAGAAGGAACTGACAACCCCCTCCAGTACTCTTGCCTGGAGAATCCCCTGGACAGAGGAGCGTGGTGAGCTAGAGTCCATGTGGTTGCAGAGTTGGACACGACTGGGTGATTGAGCACACACAATGATTTTTCCATAGACGATTTCCCTATGTATCACTTTGAAGAGCAAGAATAAATTTCATCACACTAAAAATGAACTCAGGACTCTCAACCCTCCATTGTTCTGTCTAACCCATCATGCTGCATTCCATCGTATTTTAATACAAATATATTACTTCCCTTGAAAGATAAAAAGTCAACTTAAGGAAAACTCACACATACCAGAGTGTAAACTTGCACCAGTGAAAGAGTTCAAGTCGTCTTTGCATTGGTACATAAAGCACAAATACATGCTTTGATGTTAAGAAAGTTGCCCTAATGACTGGCAATTATGGATAACTATCCTTTAATAGTAAATTGTCCACATGGTATTCTCATATTCTTGAGGCCAAATGCCTTCGTGACTCCCACATTTCATGAAAACCAGGTTGCAGCCAGCCAGAGTTGCAGGGTTAAGGTAAAAGGAGGTTCTTCTTTCAAATTACCAAATAATACAAATTGAAGGAAAGTATATTATTTTCTTGCTTTGCCTCCAATTTAAAATAATGCTGTCTGAAAATTCAGCATCATGGAAGCAAGGAAGTAATAATAGAATTGCATCCTGGACTGATAGAGAATTGTTTTTTCCAAACTTTCTTAATATTCTAATGTCTTTTTAAAAGGAATTATAGTAAAAAAAAAAAAAAATACAGTTATTTAGCCATTCGAATGTGAAACTGTTAGTCGTTCAGTAGTGTCTGACTGTGACCCAGGACTGTAGCCTGCTAGGCTCTTCTGTCCATGAAACTCTCCAGGTAAGAATACTGGAGTGGATTGCCATTCCCTTCTCCAGGGGATCTTCCCGATCCAGGGATTGAAGCCAGCTCTCTCACGTTCCAGATAGATTGTCTATCATCTGAGCCACTAGGAAGCCCTATTTAACCCTTTATCCCTGTTTAATAGACTATTGTCCTCATCATCTTCCTAAGCACATCAACCTTGTATTTTCCATCAAACCTCTCCTCCTTTCTTCTTTCTTTTCCTGTATGTTCAGTAATAAACTCACTTTTCCTGGGTCGGGAAGATCTGCGGGAGAAGGGATAGGCTACCCGCTCCAGTATTCTTGGGCTTTTCTCGTGGCTCAGCTGGTAAAGAATTCGCCCTCAATGCTAGGAGACCTGAGTTTGATCCCTGGGTTGGGAAGTTTCCCCGGAGAAGGGAAAGGCTACCCACTCCTGTATTCTGGTCTGGAGAATTTGATGGACTGTATAATCCATAGGGTCCCAAAGAGTTGGACACGACTGAGTGACTTTCACATTTTTTTTCTCTCTTTTTAGCTTGACTAGCTTGTACTTTCTGAGTGTGATGCTGCAGGAGCAGCTGGACGCCATCAACGAAGAGATCCGGTTGATCGAAGAAGAGAAGAACACGGAGCAGTGTGGGCCGAGGAGACTGAGAGCAGGGAGGGCAGGGGGAGCTTAGGCAGCCTCCGTCGTTTTAAATCAGTGAGCTCCCTCAACCTGCATCCCGCCTCCTCAGGTGCCGGCTCCTGCCCGCCCCTGCCCAAGCCCAGAAGAGGCGGCACCGCCCGGCACGGGAGGGAGACCGGCTGGGCATCATGACTCGGTTACAGGAGAAGGCAATGGCAACCCACTCCAGTACTCTTGCCTGGAAAATCCCATGGACGGAGGAACCTGGGTGGGTGGCTGCAATCCATGGGGTCGCACAGAGTCGGACACGACTGAAGTGACTTAGCAGCAGCAGCAGCTTGTACTTAAATATTGCATCATTTTCCCTTCTTCTTAAAAAATCTGTCAAGTATATTTCACACAAAATATCCAGAAAAAGAAAGTTATACATATATATTTGCTTAAAGTTCTTTTTGTGTCTAAGGTCATAGGGATAAAACTAAGTCTGTAAAAATGATAAATTATACTAACCTCTATTGAGAGAGTTCATTCAACTTCCAAAGTGCTCAACTTGTTTCCAGGGAGTAATTTAATTTATATTCTGGTAGTATCCGACTGAATTAAAAATGAGAGAGAGAGGGATTGTAGAGAGCAGTAAAAAGACACCTGTCTGGATGCATGTTAATTGTTTCTTTCATTCAACTTTTAACATGGATGGACGTACTGTATAGTATGAACTTATTACCTCACAAGGTTTTCCATATTATACCTCTGGTCATTTTTCCTCCACCTAAAAAATAGTTACCATATTTTTTTCCTTTTTGCTTTCTTTGCTTTTGCTTTACAATCTCTTCCACCCAAACTTGAGTCTTCTGTAAATCTGACCATCTCTCTATTCTGCCCCACTCTCATAATTTTTGTCTTCTAATTTTCATTTTCCTATATTTATCCTATCTCCATGCTGTCTCACTACCAGTTCCCAATGTTTAAATAACTGATCATTGATATCAGTGTATTTTAAGTCACATCTAATGTGGCAACTAAATTATCTCTCTTTCACATGGCTAATTTAATAGGATTTTATAATTGTTATCCACATGGTTAATTATTTCAGGTATCTCGAAGACCAGCTTTGAAATTTTCAGTTCAGTTCAGTTCAGTTCAGTTCAGTTCAGTCGCTCAGTCATGTCCGACTCTTCGCAACCCCATGAATCGCAGCACACCAGGCCTCCCTGTTCGTCACCATCTCCCGTAGTTCACTCAGACTCACGTCCATCGAGTCCATGATGCCATCCAGCCATCTCATCCTCAGTCGTCCCCTTCTCCTCCTGCCCCCTGGCCAAAATTCTACTCTGATAAAGTCTATGTCTATCAGTTAAGGGTCACCCAGAGACCCAATTCAGTTCAGTTCAGTCGCTGAGTCGTGTCTGACTCTTTGCGACCCCATGAATCGCAGCATGCTAGGCCTGCCTGTTCATCACCATCTCCTGGAGTTCACTCAGACTCACATCCATCGAGTCGGTGATGCCATCCAGCCATCTCATCCTCGGTCGTCCCCTTCTCCTCCTGCCCCCAATCCCTCCCAGCATCAGAGTCTTTTCCAATGAGTCAACTCTTTTGATCCACACAGTCAAAGGCTTTGGCATAGTCGATAAAGCAGAAGTAGATGTTTTTCTGGAACTCTCTTGCTTTTTCCATGATCCAGCGGATGTTGGCAATTTGATCTCTGGTTCCTCTGCCTTTTCTAAAGCCAGCTTGAACATCAGGGAGTTCACGGTTCACGTATTGCTGAAGCCTGGCTTGGAGGATTTTGAGCATTACTTTACTAGCATGTGAGACGAGTGCAATTGTGCAGTAGTTGGAGCATTCTTTGGCATTGTCTTTCTTTGGAATTGGAATGAAAACTGACCTTTTCCAGTCCTGTGGCCACTGCTGAGTTTTCCAAATTTGCTGGCATATTGAGTGCAGCACTTTCACAGCATCATCTTTCAGGATTTGAAACAGCTCAACTGGAATTCTATCACCTCCACTAGCTTTGTTCGTAGTGATGCTTTCTAAGGCCCACTTGACTTCACATTCCAAGATGTCTGGCTCTAGATTAGTGATCACATCATCATGATTATCTGGGTCGTGAAGATCTTTTTTGTACAGTTCTTCTGTGTATTCTTGCCACCTCTTCTTAATATCTTCTGCTTCTGTTAGGTCCATATCATTTCTGTCCTTTATCGAGCCCATCCTTGCATGAAATGTTCCCTTGATATCTCTAATTTTCTTGAAGAGACCCAAAGCTAGTAAGAAATAGATTAGATAGAAATAGAGAGATAGACAGAGAGATAGATTTATTGGATTGGCCAAAAATTTGCCCAGGTTTTTCTGTTAACATTTTACAGATCTGAGCAAATCTTTGGTCAACCCAATACTATATGAAATAGTCTTACAAAATGTGGAGCCTAGCTAAGCAGGCCTGTTATTTGTAGGGCAGGCAGTCAGGAAGGTCAGATCATGAGGAGGTTAGAATTCCACAAGATGAAACTTGGATCTCATGGATGGGCAGCCAAGATAGGAAGATTGCCAACAAGATAAAGTCCCAGGAGCGTGAGCAGAAGTCTGGACTTAGGAAAAATCTAAGCCCTCTTTCAAAGCCCTCTTTCAAAGGACCTTGAACATTGTGGTCCAGTGTTGAGGAAGCCATGAGAGATGGGATAAATGTGGGACAATAAAAATTGGGAAACAGACTATGAAAGATTGGTAATAAGAGAAGGTGAAAGTGAAGAAATTATTAAGTTGTCAGGCCCACTTACAGTTAATTTAAGGTCAGTTGATCAGGGGCTTTTGATTACATCTACAAAATTCCTTCATAGCAGCTCGTAGGTTAGCGTTTAGTGTATAATTGAATAACTGCATGTATAATTTGAAAAGTGTCTGCTGCTTCTCCTCTGTCCTCCAACTCTACTGAGAGAATATCCCTCTAAGCCCACTCTAACTGGGAACCTTCCAGAAAGGGAACTCTGGGACTGAAGTCCAGCTGCACTAGGTGGACACCTCACAAATCTATCTTTCTAGAAGTCTCTAGGAAGAAGGTTCGACCAGATGTTGCTCTGTAGTGCTTTAATTCCTCACAAACAGTGTTCATAAAGGATGCTGAAAAGTAATGACCGTAACTAATTTTAGCTAATGTTTACTGAATAAACAGTTATTGTGTTAGGTATTGTTAATGCCTGTACATATATCGATTCTTTTCTCCCTAAAATCCCTCTTTTTTTTTTGACTGTGCAGCATGTGGGATCTTTGCTCCCCGAACAGGGTTTGATTCCATGCCCCCTGCATTCAAAGGGCATAGTCTTAACCACTGGACCACCAGAGAAGTTCCTCTAACAGCTTTATTAGGCAAGATTCTACTTTAATCCAATAGTCAGGTGACAGGACCAGTTTTTGAACATAGAGAATTGAGCCCTAGAGCCTATAAGCTTTGCCACCATGGTTGGCTTAACCATTACCAAAGCCTGAATTTCTTAATTTTATCACAAAAATTTTAAATACCCTAACTCAACTAAAATTCTTCAGACTCAAATGGTTAATCCACTTATTTCCTTTCAAATAAGACAGCAGTTAGGATAAGAATGTATCTTTACTTTTCTACTAAATGCTTGTACTTTTTTGTTTTCAAACTATGGACTGTACATTTTGTCACCTATCTGGGTGTGGAGAGTCCATATAGTTAAGGAAATGCTTCCTGCAGGACTAAGACAGAGCTGTCGCATTTCCAGTCTCTAAATGCACACACTCTCCCCTGAATAAGACCTGGTTTCCTGCAGGATATAGAGCACTCTATATTACACACAGTTCATCCCAACAAAGCCAGATGCAAACATGCAGTGAAGGATGAAGGAGGCATCAATAAACTGAAGGATTTTAGTGAAACCACTTACTGTAAGTGGGACAGACTTGGATGGCGTGGTCGACAGTGTAAAGTACTCTGAAAAATCACTGGCTCCCACTGTTTTATCTCACTCACGCTGGAGTTATTCCTAAAATGAAAGTACTTGGTGAGGCCAAGGATTTCCTTCCATAAGGCTAGTGGCTATTAAGGAATTGAAAGATGGGGGTGTCATTAGGCAGAGAGTTAAGGGGGGGGATCAGTCCAATCACTCTATATCATGTTACCAGGATATACAAAGATTACTCTAATCCTTAGCACATCAATTAACAACCAACCTGTCTTTTTTTTTCCCCTGTATTTTTTTTTTCATGGAAGCAATATTCACAGCTGATGCCTGAGCTCTTAGACAGTAAAAAGCTTGCCATAAAACAAGAGATGTTAGGGGCTTCTTATGGAATAATGGAAAAATGGAAATTAATGTCAAAATGATGTCATGGCTTCAAAACATTGTTGGTACAAGTGCCTGACAGGCATCCTTGACACACTCTGTAATGACATAGTAAGAAAGCAAAAATAATGTGACAATGGCTTTCTGTAGGACTTATGAAGAATGACTGGATGGGGGCTGCACTCCATAGGCTGATCTCAAGGAGAAGATGCATTTCCTCCGTAAGACATCAATATTTATGAGGTTTATTGATTATCTTGTCATGTTTAAAATATGTGCTTAACAGTATATTTAAGGGTCAATGGGAGTCACAGGGACACATATGAGAGAGCAGCAGCATCTCCCAGCAGGACAGGAGGCAAATTGTGACATCTTTTGTCAGTTCTTACTTGTTCAAGCAAATTGTAGTTCTCACTCTAAGAAAATAAATCATTACAAATTTAAAATAATTCTCACAGATCAACAGCATTTTGTAGGCAAGGTTAAAAATATTTTAAAAAACCAAAAATAATATTAATCTTAGATAAACTCTTCCAATAATCTTCTTTAAGAGTATTATTAGAGAGTGTCCTGCTTATTGCCATTTATTCACTGTGTGAACCATCAAATCACATAATTTTAGAGCTGGAGTAAACTTTAGCAGTCATCTCCTCAGAGATACTTGGTATCATAGAGCTGGTTTGTGGTAGAATGGGTGCTGATACTTTCAATAACAAGGATGGAGTCATTTCCTTTATGCCAGGTTACATCACTTAGCTCTGCATCTGGCTGCAAGTATTGTATAGTGTACTAAGAAGCCCAGAAATAGGCAGTTCTAAGCAGATTTACAGATCATCAATGCCTTGGAAGATCCAGGGCCCTTCCAGCTCTCCCATCATCTTTCTATGTTTCAGGGAGAAAGGAGGAAAAAAGAAAATGAGCTTAACTAACAGATGTCATTGTCAGATCTCAATCATATGCCCTCCTCTAGTTTTAACCAACAATTTTAAGATTCAGACAATGGAGAAGAAGAGGACTGAAAATGAAAGTTGAGGCCCCCAACCAAAAATGTCTGCCTTCCCACCTCCTATAAACTGAATTGTGTTTCCCAAAAGTTATATGTTGAAGCCTTAATCCCCTGGTTTCTGTATTGAAGACAGTGCCCTTAAGGTGAGGATTAAGATTAAATAAGACCTTGGGATGGAGCCTGGATTTGGTAGAACTAGTGACCTTGTAAGAAAAGTAAGAGATCTTAGAGCTCTTGCTCCCATGAGAGGCAACTGTTTGCAAGCCAGGCAGATGGTCCTCACCAGAGGACAAAGTCTATCAGAACCTTGATCTTGGGCTTTCCAGTTTCCAAAAATATGGGAAAATATATTTCTGTATTTTAAGCCACATAGTCTATGATACTTTGTCATGGCAGCCTGAATGGACTAATACACCAGCATACACAATATGGACATTCACTCATTTGTTTAACAAGTGCTGGGGATATTCACAATGTTGCAGTCACTGAGAAACATGCAGGGATTGAGATGAACATGGCACAGTTCTGTCCAGTAGGCAGGTGGCAAGACAATCAACAATAGCAACTGTGTGATAATTGCCCTCATAGGTAATCACATATTGTTATGGAAATACAAAAGGAGTAAACAAGGTTTTAACCTAACATCCTAGCAGCACAGCCTCAAAGCAGATGTTTAAGAGAGGTTGATCTCTAAGCAGTCTAATTACTTAACTTCTCTAAACTTTAACTGTGAAAATGAAGATAAAAACCAAATCAACTGCATAAATTTCTTGTGTTAATTTGATGAGATAAACCTTATAAATGAAATGAAGAGATACACCACAGTGCCTGACCTATGCTAAGCATTAAAAATCATTATAATCACATCAACTATATCAGAGGTTACCATACTTTTTCTGTAAGGGACTTAATAATAAATTTAATAAACTTTGCAGTCATATCGTGTCTGTTTCAATCTGCCATAACAGTGTGAAAGTTAGTCATGACAATATGACAATACATAAATAAATTAGGATGCTGCTTCCCAGTGAAGGGCTTCCCAGCTGGTCAAGAATCTGCCTGCCGATGGAGGAAATGCAGGAGATTAGGGTTCAATCCCTGAGCCGGGAAGATGCCCTGCAGAGTAAAATGGCTACCCACTCTAGTATTCTTGCCTGGGAAATCCCATGGACAGAGGAAACTGGCAGGCTACAGTCTATGGGGTCGCAAAAGAGTCAGACACAACTAAGTAAATGCACACGCAAGAATTCCAACAAAACTTTATTTACAAAGACAGGTGATGGTCCAGATTTAACACGTATCATCACAGATGAAGTGAAGTGAAAGTTGCTCATTCGTGTCCCATTCTTTGTGACCTCGGGGACTATACAGGCCATGGGATTCTCCAGGCCAGAATACTGGAATGGGGAGCCTTTCTCTTCTCCAGAGGATCTTCCCAAACCAGATATTGAACCCAGGTCTCCCTCATTGCAGGCAGATTCTTTACCAGCTGAGCCACAAGGGAAACACTATCACAGATACATAGCTGCAAGTATTTTTAGGCATTAGTTTGAAAGATGACTTTTTGTTTGCCTTAGAAATATTTACCTTTGATCATCAACAAAGTGAAAGACAATCTACTGAATGGGAGAAAATATTTGCAAGTCGTATATATTACAAGGTTTTAACATCCAAAATATATAAAAACTCATACAACTTAATAGCAAAAAAAAAAAAAAAAATCAGACAATCCAATTTTAAAATTAGCAGAAGATCTGAATAGGAATTTTATCAAAAAAGATATATGGATATCAAATAACTACATGAAAAGATGCTCAACATCACTAATCATCAAGGAAAGGCATATCAAAACCACAATGAGATGTCACTTCACACCTGTTTTGAATGGCTATCATCCAAAAGATAAAAAACAACAAGTGTTGGTGAGGATGTGGAGAAAAGAGAATCAATGTGCCTAGTTGGTAGGAATGTAAATTGGTCCAGCACTACAGGGAAGAGTATGAAGTTTTCTCAAAAGTTTAAAACTAGAGCTCCCATGTTTCAGGAGTTCCACTTCTGAGTATTTATCTAAAGAAAAAAAAAAAAAACTAATTTGAAAAGATATACACACTCCCATGTTTCTTCCATCATTATTTATAATAGCCAAGACATGGGAACAACCTAAATGTTCATTAGTGGATGAAGGAATAAGGAAGAGGTAATATACAATGAAATATTATTCAATGGTTAAAAAAGTGAATCTTATTATTTATGACAGCATGGATGGATCTTGAAGGCATAATGCTAAGTGAAATAAGGCAGATAGAAAAAGATAAATATCACATGATCTGACTTGTATGTAATCAAAACAAAAACAAACGAAAAAAGAAAACAAAGCCAAGCTTATGGATACAGAGAGCAGACTGATGGTTGCCTAAGATGAGGGGGTTGGGAGTGGCCAAAATGGGCGAAGGAGATCAAAAATTACTAAGAGGAGAAAGAAGGAAATGTGCATTTACTTTAAAGTTAAGAAAAGTGTATAGTCATATGAGTTGTGGGGGCATACACGTGGGCCACAGCTAAGGACCCTGAATCTCTCAAATGTTTCCTCTTCTAGATTTATATCTCAGGATAAGCAAGGAGTTAGCAGCAAACCACAATGTGAAATGAGCCTGGCTTTCTTGCAGTTACAGTTTTGTGTTTGCAGTTAGAAAAAAAAAACCTAATCCCTGCCTCAAAAGCTTAAGAACTAGAAGGCCGAGGATGGAACAGGGAGCTTAAAATAGGATAATACGGGGGAGACTTCCCTGGTGGTCCAGTGGCTTAGATTCTGCACTCCAAATGCCAGGGTACCAGTTTGATCCCTGGTCTGGGAACTAGATCCCACATGCCCCAGTGAAGATCAAAGATCCTACCAAATAAGTAAATAAGTAAATATTTTTAAAAATATATGAGTACTCCCTCAATCACCACCTAATCCAAGCATGGTAACTTGTATATGGTTCATTCTTAAAATATATTTTTAAAAAAGATAATTTTCACTAAGTTTGTTCTAACTGAGTTCAGTTTAGTTCAGTCGCTCAGTCGTGTCCGACTCTTTGCGACCCCATGAATTGCAGCACGCCAGGCCTCCCTGTCCATCACCAACTCTCGGAGTTCACTCAGACTCATGCCCATTGAGTCAGTGATGCCATCCAGCCATCTCATCCTCTGTCATCCCCTTTTCCTCCTGCCCCCAATCCCTCCCAGCATCAAAGTCTTTTCCAATGAGTCAACTCTTCTTATGAGGTGGCCAAAGTACTGGAGCTTCAGCTTTAGCATCAGTCCTTCCAAAGAAATCCCAGGGTTGATCTCCTTCAGAATGGATTGGTTGGATCTCCTTGCAGTCCAAGGGACTCTCAAGAGTCTTCTCCAACACCACAGTTCAAAAGCATCAATTCTTTGGCGCTCAACCTTTTCACAGTCCAACTCTCACATCCATACATGACTACTGGAAAAACCGTAGCCTTGACTAGACGGACCTTAGTCGGCAAAGTAATGTCTCTGCTTCTGAATATGCTATCTAGGTTTGTCATAACTTTTCTTCCAAGGAGTAAGCGTCTTTTAATTTCATGGCTGCAGTCACCATCTGCAGTGAGTACCAGACCCTAAACTATGTACTCTGGAAACAAGAAAAAGATGTTAACTCCAGCCCTCAAGAAGCTTCCAACACACTGTGGGTTCAGAGGGCCATAGGAATTGTTCTCTAATAACACAGCAAATGTTTTGTCTGGTTTCTTGAGAAATCGTTGAAACTTTCCTCAAGAGTACCTGGATAAAAGCAGTGACTGTTTCACTACTCCCTTTGATGACAAAGGTTGAAGGCAGCTTTTAGGGATGGGCTGTAATTTCATCACAATTCAAATGGTGTCTGTTCAATTTTCAATTTTTCAATTTCATAACTCCATAGTCCCTTCCCTTCAATTAGCAAAATCAATCACTGGGGAGCCAGGGCTGACAACTGGAAGTTTCCAACTTGTATAAGCCATATATTTTTTTTTTTCCAGAGTGGAACTTTGACATTCTCTTCTCATAAGTTTTAAGTTTTCTCCTCCAACTCCCTCACCAAAGTTTTTTTTTTTTTTTTAAAGAACTAAAGAATTGTGGACAAAGCAAAATTGTTGGGAGAGACCGTAAGGTAGAACATTATTATCTTGAGAGACAAGAAGCCTGGGGATTCATTTTGCTTTCTTTTATATAGAAATAAAACACCAGCACTAAGCTTGTCTTCACAGGCAGCCCAGATGCTCCTCTCTCTTTCCTTTTGATGTATATTTGGGTATGAAAGCTTTATTTTCTTTGTTCCAGTGATTGAGGGAGTTTGGTCCTTTCAGTATAAAGCATCTACTTTCATTTCCTTTATTGAAATGGATATTTATGCTACAGAGAATTGTCCATATTTGTCTGTGGGTCCTCCTTTCTCTATTCACATATCTCCTGGTTATATCTTTTTTTTTTTTCTTTCTTTTACCAGAAATCCACATGGCACACTTCCAGTTGTGTTTATCCACTCCAACTAATTGACAGTCACGTAAGTGAAGTAATGTGAGGTATTATTGAAAGAGATTTGTTTGCCTCTTTAATTAAGCAGTTGTTCACAGGTGCATACAGTTACAACCAAATTAATTGATAGCTTTATATCACACTTCTTGAGCTGACTGCTATTTGATGTTTGCAAACACAACTATTAGATTTGTCTTATCTTGTATATAGGGAGTCTTTCTCATTTTCTTCCAACAGAGGTTAGGACAGTTTGCCCTGAATGCTAGAAAAATCTATCGAAGCTGCAAAGATAATTTGACTAAGAAGGAAACAAAGTGAAATATTTATTTCTGGAACATTTTATCACTACTGAGCAGTACAATAGAAGTCGTTTAGGTTTCTGTATGTACTGCCATTTTCCTGCATGTCAAAGATCACTGCTACCCAAACTAAGTAGCTTCCTGCGAAGACTCAGTGTTTATCTTTCAACGATACTGTGGAGTTACACCATTTACAGCAGGCTACTAGTATTTCCTGGGATTAGATTTTATTAGCAGTCATTTTTCACTCTTTTCTACATTGTATCTGAGTACCAGCAAGGCACAGGCCCCTTCTCAGTTCATAGTGGGGCTTCCCCCCAAGGAGATATATAAACAGATGTGCTGTCGTTATGTCTCCCACTTGCTAGAAGGAACAGGGGTTGCTGAGTTGGGAGGTACCTCATTTTCAGTGTTCCTTTTATAGGCAGCTTGGTAGAAGAATTAAAATGCAGCCTCTGAGTGAAACTTCCTGAATTTGAGCCCTTTTCTGTTATTTATTACCTGTGTGTTATGAACTTCTCTGTTCTTCCATTTACTTCTGAGTGAATGGTGATAATAAGTAAGTATTCACAGAAATGTTACAATAAAGTGTACTAATGCAGTTAAATCTTAGAATGGTAAATTCAAAATAAATTACAGCTACTATTACAAAAATAAAATAAATTACAGCTACTATCGGTAAAGTATGGGACTTGAGCAGTTTATATAAACTCTTTCAGCCTCAGTTTTCTCATTGGAACTTCTAGATAAGAATACCAATTTGTTAACTGTATAAAATGCTATGTGTGGACGTGTGCTAAGTTGCTTCAGTCCTACCTGACTCTGTGTGACCTGATAGACTATAGCCCATCAGGCTCCTCTGTCCATGGAATTCTCCAGGCAAAACTACTGGAGTGGGTTGCCATGTCCTCCTCCAGGGGATATTCCCTACCCAGGGATTGAACCCACATATCTTATGTTTCCTGCGTTGGCAGAAGTGTTCTTTATGACTAGCACCAACTGGGAAGCCCATAAATGCTATCAGCATGATGCAAGTTAATATCTGTTACTATGCTAAAGATTCCTCAATAGTCAGACTCATATACATGATGTTTTTCAGAATCTAGAATGCATTTTTAAAATTTTTTACTAAAATAGATTTGATTTACAATGTTATATTAATTTCAAATGTGTCACAAAGGGATTCAGTTTTGTATATACCTTTTTAGATTCTTTTCCATTATAGGTTATCACAAGATACTGACTACAGTTCCCTGTGCTATACAGTAGGTCCTTGTTAGTTATCTGTTTTATACATAGTGGTATGTACACTTTCATTCAAACTCCTAATTTATGTCTTCCCTTTTCCCCTTTGGTAAATTTGTTTTTCATATGTCTATGAACCTATTTCTCTTTTGTAAACAAGTTAGTTTGTATCATTTTTTTAGATTGCAAATGCAAGCCATATAAGTATTTATCATTCTTTGACTTATTTCATTTAATATGATAATCTTTAGGTCATTCATGCTGCTGTAAATGCACAGCACCTATTTTTAACAATATTGTTGATTTACAGTCATGTGTCTCATTGTATTCTTTCTATCCTCATCTGTTTTACTGTCTGTGGATTACTTCAGTGGTGAAACAGGTAAAACAAAAAACTCACCGAGTGGGTGACTCTCCATCCTGAAACGTGTAATAGCCCCAAAGTCCCTCTTTACTAACAAATTACGTGTCTTCATGCCACTTAACAGAAATTTTAACACTTAAGTAGAAAAATCCAGAGAGGACCAAATTAAAATATATATTTAACTCTTAGGAGAAATTCCACTAGCACACTTGAACTAGTGACAGATTGGATTAGACCACATTAATAGATCCTCACTTAGGCAAGAGCAGAGTGTTAAGGGAATATTATGCCAAATATAAATTAGATTAGATGAAGGGGACTTGTTTATTAATCCTCTAGGTTTAACTCTGACCACTGTAGCTAGGTGAATGCCTAGTGGTGGATTTGTCTGGAGGGTAGTTATTTAGTGTGTGTACACCAATAAGCACATGTAGACAAAGATCAGCATAAAATCATATTTGAGATGAAAACACAAAAGATCATACTTAAGACACTAAATCTGTCATCAGGTCGAAGGAATAGATTTAGGGTCTGGAGCGGAAGATGGAATCTAAAAGGTCAGGAACTAGATAAAATCAGGAGTGGAGTTAGAGACAAGTAACAGGGCAAGAACAAGGCAAGAAGCCGTTTAACAGGGCAAGAACAAGGCAAGAAGCCGTAAGTAAACCTTTGGTTGAGAACAAGCCTGGGTGATACACCTAGCTCTCTCTCGTGCTGTCTGCAGGGTGTTTGGATGGGTCTGACTGAGTAAAAGACACAGTATGTTTGTACATACACAGAAGTCATAAATATTTTGCTTTTGTAAATTTTGCACTCAGCACAAGTTAAATTTTCCTTCTTAATTTTGACCCTAGATTTGTGAATTAACGAGACAGAATGAGAGGTTTAAAGGGGTTGAAGAAGTAACACACATGTTACTGTGTTTATAAGGAACTTCTTTATTTAACTGTTTTACTTTAAAAATGCCAAATCTGATGCTGAGCAAGTCTAGATGTTGGCCTACAGGGAACAGGACCTGGGTACCATTTGAATTAGTATCATTTAGAACCAGACACTGGTTAGTTGTATATATACCTTCTATCCTTATCATCTACGTTCTACCCAAATATAGGACTCCCAGCTCCTCCACACACAGGCAGTAATATTTCCAACTTCCACCCCCCATTTCAATATGCTCTTCTTTACTTGTACTTATTATTATAGCAACCCTTTCACTGTTACCTCTGTAAATCACCTATATCCTAAACATCTTTTCTTAATATACCTTTTCATCTTCTTGTACATGAGACTTGCCCATTTTATGCATTTACATCCCTTTCATTTTCCTTGTGTGGACTTGCCATGCACTCAGCAACCAATGATGGTCTTCAATCACTGAGACAGTCAGCTCATCCTGTTCTCTTTCACTCTGACTACTAGTACCATCTTAAGCAATTTCAGTTTCATGCATAACAAAGCTAAGACTACAGCCTCAGTCTTGGGCCTCTAAAGATCTTCAGCTCCACTCCTTGTCAATAACTCAATCCTGTGGTTGCGTTTTATTTCGCATACATTATGAAAATATCTTCCTTAAATGTTGCATTCCTTAAACATTATCAGATTACTACAACACACAAAACAGAATAGGACAAAATAGCAGATGAGGAAAGGAAATCAAAAAGCAAATGAGATAAAAAAAGATAAAAAATAAAATAAAATAGTATACAAGAGTATATATCAAAAATTCTAGTTGCTAAAGGTGAGCTGATTTCCAAAATAAGGAAATTTGATCATAGTTCCTATAAGGGAAACACAGCATTATTTGATCTCCTTTCTGTGTGATAAAAGTGAAAATGTCCTCAATATCCCTAGTGTTAGCCCTGCTAATGATTGTTGTTTCTTATTATGTTTTTATTATGTCCCCTAATGATGTCAATGCCCTTCTCCTGAGAAAATGCAGTGAAAGCAATCATTATGGTCCCAAAACAATGTATTCTAAATATGCAACTGGATTGACCTCAGAATAAAATTTAGAATATCAATAAAAAACTGTGGATCATATATCTTTCATGAATATTGTTTCTTGAAATGAATCCTTGAGAAGATTTTGACACTAGCAAGTTCAAGGTTAATACTGTTTGGGGAAAAAAGGAAAATATGAGAACTCTGTGTTGAAATTTTAAAGTGGTGTTATATGCTTGGCACTTGACTAACAGAGGAGAGGCTTGAAATATATTTACTTCACTTGGAGGTGGGTCAAAGAAGTGACCATGAGAAAAGTTAAGATTTTTCTCAAAAATGTTTTCTCTTTATACCTCAAAAATAGACTGACAGTCCAGATAATTTCCAGGGTGGTAGTTACTAATTCCCCCACCCCTATGACTCCCATCATGGCCATAAAACATCTCACACAAAGTATCTATAAAACATATCTCATTTTAAACAATGTAATTCCTGGTGAACCTTAGAGGTAGATTAATTGGCAAAATGTTTCCATAGATAACTGAATGATTTGACCTATTACATAGAAATGTTGGCTAAAAGCCATTTACCGCTGGAGGACATCTGCCAAAACTTATGATTTGAGTTTTGAATAGTTGATCCTGTGCCACTATTTCTGACAATAATTAAAAAGCAGGATCAATTATATGCTGAGGTCATTTCTAGTACATGACAATCAAACCATTCCATCAGTATAGAAGAGAGTACTTGTTCCCCTATTCTAAGTACCAGGATGGCATGTAGATATTTCAGCCCAAATCAGATTCAAGTCACTAAAATACAAACAACAGGATCTAAAACATGTTCTTGCTTTTGTCTCATTTGAAATGAATTTTCTTGTCTCTCGAGAGACCATACCTGCAGACTTTGTCACTAGGGGGATATTAAGATGAAAATTTTGGGTAAGCAGTAAACCATGAACACGTCCTCTACCATGAGCTGCTATATAGCTTCACTTGTTCACTAACTCCAAAATTGAAGAATGATGCATAAAAGCTGCAGATCTTTTTAGGTCACCCTAGTCCTCTACATTCCAAGCTACAAAAATTCTCAGTTCTACCACCACTGTATGACAATGAAAGTGTTTTGCAAAGCATCTGGCACACAGTTGGTGCTCAATCTTGCTTTGTTGATTTAAAAAATGGGTTCTTTGTTAAATTGTGAATTATTGAGTCTGAAATTTATTCTTATAGAGACTGTTATCTTGAGAAACTCAGATTTGTAATTAATCCAGAATAATACTGGAACAAAATTGAGAAATAATTTAATTAAAGCTTTGTATAGTTTTTTTCAGAAGAATAGTAAATAATAGTCCTTTAAATTATAGGACAGATTATGCATTAGGTCTAGCCCCATAAGATCTTAGCCACAGGGTGAAAAAGGCAGATAAAGGGTCTAGGATGAGGACCTATCAGTGAAAGTGTATCTTTAATAAATATAACGGTAAGAATTTTATCAGTAAACCTTAATTTTTTTTCTATTTTTTAATTGAAGATAATTGCTTTGCAAAATTTTGTTTTTTGTCAAACCTCAACATGTATCAGCCATAGGTATACATATATCCCCTCCCTCTTTTACCTCCCTCCCATACCCTCCCCATCCTACCCCTCTAGGTTGATACAGAGCCCCTGTTTGAGTTTCCTGAAACATACAGCAAATTCCCATTGGCTGTCTATTTTACACATGATAATGTAAGTTTCCATGGTACTCTCTACATACATCTTACCCATTCCTCTCCTCTCACCATGTCTGTAATTCTGTTCTCTATGTCTATTTCTCCACTGCTGCCCTGCAAATAAATTTTTCAGTACCATCTTTCTAGATTCTATATATATGTGTTAGTATTCAATATTTATCTTTCTCTTTCTGACTTACTTCACTCTGTATCATAGGCTCAAGGTTCATTCACCTCATTATAACTGACTCAAATGTGTTCCTTTTTATGGCCAAGTAATATTCCATTGTGTAAATGTACCAGAACTTCTTTATCCATTAATATGGTGTATCACATTGATTGATTTGCATATATTGAAGAATCCTTGCCTCCCTGAAATAAACCCAATTTAATCATAGTGTATGAGCTTTCTAATGTGTTGCTAAATTCTGTTTACTAAAATTTTGTTGAGGATTTTTGCATCTATGTTCATCAGTGATATTGGCCTGTAGTTTTCCTTTTTGTGTGTTGTTTTTGTCTGGTTTTGGTAATTTTAACTTAAATTTTTAAATTAGTTGTTGTATATAAACAGTGTGTTCAATTAACACCCTGAGTCTAAAAGATAAAAGAATAATATTCATATTATTAAGCTAAGTAAAATAAAGATTTTGTTTCTGAGAATTCAGTACATATTACCTTCCTCAACCACATCCACTGGAGTTGTGATGAGTATCTGCATTATTCTTCATCTAAATGAGCAAGATTAACTTCTCTAGCAAGGAGTTAATGTACTTAAACTTTCTGGACAAAATCAGAAACTTTTTGCACAACTTAAATTTTGTTAAAATGCAATGACTCTCTTTATGAGTTATGAATTTGTTTTCAGTTCCCTAACCAAGCTTCTTACTGAGGACCTACATTACACCGGGAGTAATGCAAGGACTTTCTAAGAGTGAATATGCAGATAGTGTTAAGGGAATCAATTTCTAGGTCTGCAGTTTCAAAGTATACTTTTTGTTACAACTAATTTGCCTGAAAAATGCCTATGAAGTGGAGGCAGCCTAAGTGCCATGGACAGATGAATGGATAAAGAAGATGTCATATGTACAACTCAGGGAAAACTATAATTCAAAAAGATACCTGCACCCCTATGTTCATAACAGCACTATTTACAATAGCCAAGACATGGAAACAGCTTAAATATCCATTGGTAGATGAATGGATAAAGAAGACATTATATATAATAAGCATATGGGGGTGGCTTAGAGGTTAAAGCGTCTGCCTCCAATGCAGGAGACCCGGGTTCAATCCCTGGGTCGGGAAGATCCCCTGGAGAAGGAAATGGCAATCCACTCCAGTATTCTTGCCTGGAGAATCCCATGCACGGAGGAGCCTAGTAGGTTACAGTCCACGGGGTCTCAAAGAGTCAGACACGACTGAGTGACTTCACCTCAATATAAGCATATATACATATATATATATATATATATATTCAATGGAAAATTACTCAGCCATTAAAAGGAATGGAATAATAGCATTTAGCAACCCAGCAATTATCATACTAAGTGAAGTCGGCCAGAAAGAGAAGGATAAATATCGTATGATATCATTTATACATGGATTCTAAAATATGACATGCATGGGTTAGTGCTAATTCGCTTCAGTGATGTCTGACTCTTTGCAACCCTGTGTACTATAGCCCACCAAGATACTCTGTCCATGGTATCCTTCAGGCAAGAATACTAGAGTGTGTTGCCAAGTCCTCCTCCAGGTGTTCTTTCAGAGCCAGAGATTGAATCTGCAATTCTTATTATCTCCTGAGCTGGCAGTTGGGAGTCTTAACTGCTAGCGCCACCTAGGAATCCCCTAAAGCATGACAGAAATGAACATAACTACAAAACAGAAACAGAATCACAGAGAACAGACTTGTAGTTGCCAAAAGCGGTGGTGGGGGAGAGAAGGATTGGGAGTTTGGAATTAGCAGATACAAGCTATTATATATTGGACAGATAAACAACAAGGTCCTACTGTATAGCACAGAGAACTATATTCAATATCCTGTGACAAACCATAATGGGAAAGAATATAAGACAAAATATATATGTATAATTGAGTCATTTTGCACTATAACAGAAATTAACACAACATGCAAATCAACTATACTTCAAAAACATTTAAATAACAAATAAGAAATGATATATATATATATATATATATATATATAAAATGCACACACATGCACAATGGAACATTACTCAGCCATGAAAGAGAATGAAATAATGCCATTTGTGGCAACATGAGTGGACTGAGAGATTATTTTATTGAATTAAGTCAGAGGGAGAAAGACAGATATCTATGATATCACTTAGACATGAAATCTAAAAAATATTACAAACAAACTTATTTACCAAACAGAAACTGATTCACAAGACATAGAAAACAAATTTATGGTTGCCAAAAGGGAAGTAGGAGGAGGGATAAGTTGGGAGTATGGGGTTAACAGCTTCAAAATGCCAAATATATTTTTTAAATGCCTACAAAGGAGGGCAAGTTCTTTTCTGTCTCTCATTTCCCAGTTCCCCTCAGCTTGCATTGCAAACGTAGGCATATCCCTCATTAGCCTTGATCTTCACCTAAGGTGCATGGTCTGCTGTGTGAAACCCTTTGGGAGCCAAACAAATGGACAGTCAGAAGGACTGTAATTGTGTGTGTGCTGCCAGAAAGAAAAGGTCTGAACGAATATTATGAAAACCTCTGCAAGCTAGGGTGTCCAATTCTAGGTTTTAATTCTTGGCCTTGAATGAAACCTAAGGAGGATTCTGGACTACAGTCAGTTGAAAAATCATGTGAAGTTTTACTGATGATAGCTACTGTGTCATTTCTTTTGCAGTATACCTCAGCAATGCTTTCAAAGAATCAAGTAACATTACCAAGGTCAGCTTCATGGGTGTAAAACCCATTGTTCAGTCACACAGTCGTGTCCAACTCTTTGTGATTCCATGGACTGCGGCATGCCAGGCCTTCCTGTCCTTCACTGTCTCCTGGAGTCTGCTCAAACTCATGTCCACTGAGTCAATGATACAGTCCAATCACCTTATCTTCTGTCACCCCTTTCTCCTCCTTCCCTCAATCTTGTCCAGCATCAGGGTCTTTTCCAGTGAGTTGGCTCTTCACATCAGGTGGCCAAAGTATTGGAGCTTCAGCTTCAGCATCAGTCCTTCCAATGAATATTCAGTGTTGAATTCCTTTAAGACTGGTTTGATCTCCTTGCGGTCCAAGGAACTCTCAAGAGTCTTCTCCAGTAACACAGTTCGAAAGCATCTATTCTTGTTCCTTATGGTCCAGCTCTCACATCCATCCATGACTACTGGAAAAACTATAACTCTGACTATATAGACTTTTGTGAGTGAAGTGATGTGTCTGCTTTTTAATATGCTGTCTAGATTAGTCATAGCTTTTCTTCCAAAGAGCAAGAGTCTTTTAATTTCATGGCTGCAGTCACCAGCCATGATTTTGGAGCCCCCAAAAACAAAGTATGTCATTGTTTCCATTTTTTCCCCATCTATTTGCCACAAAGTGATGGAACCAGATGCCATGATCTTCGTTTTTTGAATGTTGAGTTTTAAGCCAGCTTTTTCACTCTCCTCTTTCACTTTCATCAAGAGCTTCTTTAGTTCCTCTTAACTTTCTGCCATTAGTTAAATAAGCAGGGTGACAATATTCAACCTTGACATACTCCTTTCCCAATTTGGAACCAGTCTATTGTTTCATCTCCAGTTCTAACTGTTGCTTCTTGGCTTGCATACAGGTTTCTCAGGAGGCAGGTAAGGTGTTCTGTATTCCCATCTCTTTAAGAATTTTCCACAGTTTGTTGTGATCCATGCAGTCAAAGGCTTTAGTGTAGTTAATGAAGTAGAAGTAGATATTTTTCAGGAAAAACCCATACGGTAGCACAAGGCCCTATGCTCAGGAGAGTCCCATGTGTGGTTTATTGCTTCTGCTGGTAATGTTTTGAAAATTTTAATAATTTAATCTTTGAACTTGTGTTTTACAAATGACTTCTGATGGAAGAATAAAATGTGAAAATGAGTAGAGGAAATACACACACAGTATGTGTGTCTACCATTCCTATGGCCATTTTCAAATTGTGTCTGTGTTGCCATGGGCACTGGTGAAACTCCAATGCCTGATGCAAATTTTCTGACTTGTTTTTCAGATGAGAAGCCCCTGCCCTTCCTCAACCAAATGGAGAATCTACTTGATGACCATGAGCACATAGCCTCAGGCCTCCTGGAGCCTAAGAACACCACCCTGCTGCCTCACCATCAGCCAATCAGAGAATTGTGTGCAAGCTGATCCCAAACTCTGTGACCAACCCCTCACCCTAACCTGCCCTTTAAGACTACTATGCCAAAATCCTTTGGGGAACTAAAGGCTTTTCAGGACATGAGCCACCTCGTGTCTTTGCATGACCTTGCAATAAACCTTTTTCTTCTTCCAACAGATATTTCAGTTTGTTTGGCCTAACCTTGTGTCGAGCACACCAACTTGTGTTAGCAAATGATGACACTGAAGCAAAGGGAAAGACAGAGCAAGCCAGAGTTTGCTTTTCCTTCCAATCTTTCCTTCTTCCCTGGTACACCAAAGGCAGAACACGTGTATATATCAAAACCAAACAGCGAAACAGAACCAGTTGCTAATTTGTATAGTTTTTCCACTACTCTTGTAAGAATAAAATATATAGATACTTATGAGCTACAAAATGCAAATTGTATAATTCAGGTGGTTCAGCTTACAAGTGAAATGTTTCTATATTTGTATGTAAAATTACCTTTGCATATTATAAAGATGAATGGTAAAAGTCATGCCAATACTTTGGAGTTTCAATGCCTTTACTTAGAATGACATTAAACAGCAATAAAAAAATGATATATCAAAAGGAAGTCTGGAATAAATTAAAAACTATATTTTTAATACGTTTACCATCATTTTTTCCTGCTTTCTGAATAAGGGCCCACATTTTTATTTTGCACTGGGCCCAACATAATATTTAGCTGGTCCTAAACTTTAAGCATCCATTTCCATCTACTTATTTATGTAGATAAATAAGCAAAGTTCATAATGCTTTTACTCATAAATATGATCAAACCAGTCAATCCTAAAGGAAATCAGTCCTGAATATTCATGGGAAGGACTGATAATGAAGCCAAAACTTGAACACTTTGGCCACTGGATGTGAAGAGACTACTCACTGGAAAAGACCCTGATGCTAGGAAAGATTGAAGGCACAAGGAGAAGCGGACGACAGAGGATGAGATGGTTGGATGGCATCACTGACTCAATGGACGTGAATCTGAGCAAACTCTGGGAGATAATGAAGGACAGGGAAGCCTGGTGTGCTGCAGTCCAGGTTGCAAAGAGTCAAACATGACTGAGTGACTGAACAACAACAATGAACATTATCACACATGAAATGCAATAGTCATCCACAGATATGAGAAATCACACCATTGGCTCTTTAAGAATTGTATTTTCAATACAAATTTGCCTTGCTGTTTTTAGTAATTACCCATCAAATACATAATTTATAATATTTTAGGATTATACCAGAAGTATAATCAATCTAGATTGCTATCAAACAATGAGAGCTATGGTCATAATAATTAAGAAGTAATATTAATTTCAGTGTATTGACAATTTTGTTGAAGAGAGGTACAAGAAAGAGATCAACAAATGACTTTCATTGCTAAAATACTTGAGCTACTTCACTCTTATGGAACAGTTAACATCACAGAAAAGTAACAAACATTTCCAATTCCCCAGTTTCTGTGGGTCAGGTATCAGTATGACTTAGCCAGGTGCTTCTGGCTCCTTGTCTGTTCCAAAGCTGCAATCAATGTGTCAGAAGTTTCATCACCTGCTAAGATTCCCAGGAAGAGGCATGTCTAAGCTCACTTGTGGGAGTTGGTTCCTCCAGGGCTATTGCACAGAGGGCCTCAGTTGGTTGTTGGAAGGAGGCCTCCCTTATTTCCCTGCTGCTTGAGAGGCAATTGCTTCCGTGATATACACACACACACATTCTTTGTCAAATTCTTTCCTATTACGGAAACCATAGGCTTTTTGTGATCAAACATCAGAACTGCAGTCGATCAACTTTGCCACACTCTCTTCACCAGAAGTGAGTTCCTAGCTCCACCCACACTTGAAGGAGGAGGGTTATACAGTGTCTGAAAATCAGGAGGTAGGATGACTGAGCTTCTTCGGCCTTAGTGGTTGCCGAAGAAGCTGAAGTTGAATTGTTCTATGAAGACCTACAAGAACTTTTAGAAGTAGTACCCAAAATACATGTCCTTTTCATCATAGGGGACTGGAATGCAAAAACAGAAAGTCAAGAGATACCTGGAGTGACAGTCCAAAATGAAGTACAAAATGAAGCAGGGCAAAGGCTAACAGTACTGCTAAGAGAACACACTGGTCACAGAAAACATCCTCTTCCAACAACACAAGAAAAGACTCTACACATGGACATCACCAGATGGTCAACACCAAAATCAGATTGCTTATATTCTTTGGAGCCAAAGATGGAAAATCTCTATATAGTCAGCAAAAATAATACTGAGAGCAGTCTGTGGGTCAGATCATGAACACCTTATTGCCAAATTCAGACATAAATTGAAGAAAGTGGGGAAAACCACTAGATCATTCAGGTGTGACCTAAATCAAATCCCTTATGATCATACAGTGGAAGTGACAAAGATCCAAGGAATTAGATCTGATAAACAGAGTGCCTGAAGAACTATGGACAGAGGTTTGTGACATTGTACAGAAGGCAGTGATCAAGACCATTTCCAAGAAAAAGAAATGCAAAAAGGCAAAATGGTTGTCTGAGGAGGCCTTACAAATAGCTGAGAAAAGAAAAGAAGCTAAAGGCAAAGGAGAAAAGGAAAAATATACCCATTTGAATGCTGAGTCCCAAAGAATAGCAAGAAGAGATAAGAAAGCCTTCCTTAATGATCAATGCAAAGAAATAGAGGAAAATAGAATGGGAAAGACTAGAGATCTCTTCAAGAAAATTAGGGATACCAAGGGAATATTTCATGAAAAGATGGTAACAATAAAAAACAGAAATGGTATGGACCAGAAAATATTAAGAAGAGGTGGCAAGAATACACAGAAGAACTATACAAAAAATATCTTCATAACCCAGATAACCATGATGGTGGAATCACTCACCTAGAGCCAGACATGCTGGAATGCAAAGTCAAGAGGGCTTTAGGAATCATCACTACAAACAAAGCTAGTGGAGGTGATGGAATTCCAGTTGAGCTATTTCAAATCCTAAAGGATGATGCTGTGAAAGTGCTGCACACAATATGCCAGCGAATTTGGAAAACTCAGCAGTGGCCACAGGACTGGAAAAGGTCAGGTTTCATTTTAATCTCAAAGAAGGGCAATGAAGAAGAATGTTCAAGGGACTTTCAAGAGCTGAAGGACTGATGTTGAAGCTGAAACTCCAATACTTTGGCTAACTGAAGTGAAGAACTGATTCATTGGAAAAGACCTGATGTTGGAAAAGATTGAAGGCAGGAGGAGAAGGGGACAACAGAAGATGAGACAGTTGGATGGCATCACCGACTCGATTGACATGAATTTGAGCAAGCTCCAGGAGTTGGTGATGTTCAGGGAAGCCTGATGTGCTGCAGTCCACAGGGTCACAAATAATCAGACACCACTGAGCAACTAAACTGAACTGAGGATGACTGAGAGCATCTTAGAGTCTGCCCTCCACAGCTGGACAGGGGAAAGAATTTTTAAAGACTCAAAATGACGTCAAGTTCAAACTTTTCTGTTTTTTATTTGTCTGTATCTCTAACTCTGCTGAGTAAGAGTTATTTTAATGGTGGGAGAAACAACAAAACAAACAACAAAAACTACAAACTCTTCTTGGAATGGAGACTTTTTCACTTCCAAGGTAGCTCTCTAAATAAATATAGCCCTGTACATACTTCATGATATGGCATATTATAAAAGGCATAACTATTCTTAAAATACATAAAATATAATCTCTCTTTATAAAAAGATATAACCCACTGTTGCATATGTAAGTATATATTTGTATGTATATGTTTCTATATATATACTAGTAGTATTGTATACTACTATATCCATATGTATATATGTGTATTTTATATATTATACATATTTTTTATATATATATATATATGTATATGGATTTCCCTGATAGCTCAGTTGTTAAAGAGTTGGCCTGCAACGCAGGAGACCCTGGTTTGATTCCTGGGTCAGGAAGATCCCCTGGAGAAGGGATAGGCTACCCACTCCAGTATTCTTGGGCTTCCCTGTTGACTCACATGGTAAAGAATCCACTTGCAATGCGGGAGACCTGGATTCAATCCCTCGGTTGGGAAGGTTCCCTGAAGAAGGGAAAGGCTACTCATATCAGTATTCTTTCCTGGAGAATCCCATGGACAGAGGAGCCTGGTGGGCTACAGTCCATGGGGTCGCAAAGAGTCAGACATGACTGAGCGACTCAGTGCAGCACAGCAAAGTATATATATATATATACTGGTTGAACTGGGGATCCCAACTCTGAACCTGTGAATGTGAACTTATTTGGGAAAAGGGTCTTTGCAGAAGTAATTAGTTAAGAATCTTGAAACAAGATTATCCAGGATTTGAAGTGGGCCCTAAATCCAATGGCAGGCATCCTTATAGGAGAGAGGCAGAGGGAAATTTGAGACACAGAGACACAGGAAAAAGGTTTTGTGAAAACAGAGGTGGAATTAGAGTGATGTATCCATAAGTCAAAGATCACCAGAGATTGCTGACAGTCAGCAGAAGCTAGGGAAGAGACTTCCTCAGAGCCTCTGGAAGGTGCCAAACCCTGATGACTTTTTTTTTTTTTTTAAGTGTTTTTATTTATTTATTTTAATTTTACTTTATTTTACTTTACAATACTGTATTGGTTTTGCCATACATCAACATGAATCTGCCACATGGCTGTGGTACATATACACAATGGAGTATTACTGATGACATTTTGATTTGGGAGTTTTGGTTTCTGGAACTACTGTGAGAACATCAATACACTTCTGTTGCTTTGTCGTAGTTTATTATAGCAGCCCTAGGTAACTAATATGTGTATATACATATAGGTATGTGTGTGTATACACATATATATATGTACATATCTGTGTGCTTAGTCACTCAGTCATGTCCAACTCTTTTGTGATCCCATCAACTGTAGCCTGCCAGCCTCCTCTGCCCAAGGGATTTTCCCAGGCAAGATTGCTGGAGTGGGTAGCCAATCCTTTCTCCAGGGGATCTTCCCAATCCAGAGCTGGAACCCAGATCTCCTGCATTGCAGGCAGATCCTTTACCATCTGAGTCACCAGGAGTTCACGTACATATACATGTGTACTATATATGAAAGACAAAGTGATATAGATAGCCATGTGGAGATTAAATTGTTTCTCTCTTCCATGTATAGATGCCTTCATCATAAAGCTTCATCATAAATGTAAGACACAGACTGTTCCACGCTCATTATTTCAGTATTAATGTCATTTCATGACCTGTAGCTGAATTCCATATCTATTCTTCCCAATTCCATTTGCTGTCCTCTCTTCCTCGCTTCTCCACTTCTCTCTGTGTCCTCCTGGCACTGTCTTACGCCTCAGCTGGCACACATGTGCACCCCATCAGCTCCACACTGCTCTGAGTTGCCTCTTGATTCTGAATCCTTGAAGTGAAACATGTAGGGACCCACAGGTCTAAAGCCCCTGAATTTCCAATAAGGATTCTGCGCACTTTGGAATTTGCTTTCCCCCTTTCTTGACTGAATTTTACAGGCTCTGCCATCAAGTGGTAGGATCTGAAACTACACCTAACATGAAGAAGTCACATTGGCCCTGTAGATGACACACCTATGTAGAGTCCCTGTTAGCTGTTGTCAATGATCAATAAGTGATCAATAGAATGCAAGCTGAAATGCTGAAAGAATGATGAAAAATTACCACATTTGAGCTATACTTTAAAAGAAGAACAGTGCACTATGCTTGTGTTAGCATCTGTATTTTTAAAAAGATAGTTAGCATAAAGATTTCTGTGATTGCATTTCCATTTCATTGGTCTATTATACTTCACCTAGTGACTGATGTAAATGAAAATTTTAAGTTTTCAAAATCTGCAATTCCAGTAGGAAACACTGACAGGGATTTACTTTGTAAATAAAAATGTAAGCAAAACTGCAATTCATATATTTAAAAATATTTTTAGATACTAGTTAGCTTTTTATCCTTGCTGCTGCTAAGTTGCTTCAGTCATGTCCGACTCTGTGCGACCCCATAGATGGCAGACCACCAGGCTCCCCCATCCCTGGGATTCTCTAGGCAAGAACACTGGAGTGGGTTGCCATTTCCTTCTCCAATGCATGAAAATGAAAAGTGAAAGTGAAGTCGCTCAGTCGTGTCTGACTCTTCGCAACCCCATGGACTGCAGCCTACCAGGCTCCTCTGTCCATGGGATTTTCCAGGCAAGAGTACTGGAGTGGGGTGCCATCACCTTCTCTGTTTTTATCCCTAGATAATATACAAAATGATTAACATATTTTTAGAAAGAATTACAAGAGGAGTTAGTACAAAATCATACTGTACTTTAATCTAAGAAAGAAATATCTATCTCTTTTGTGAGATTAAAAGTGGCAATTCTATTAACTGAAAGTTTTAAAAGCTTTCTTAAAGTTATGTTAATTGTATAATAAGACTGATTTGTCATAGCATCATACCTATGCAAATGATTTCCAAGGGTAATAAATCATCTAACCCTTTCCATAATATATACATACACTTATATTTTGCTAGTAAAAACTCTATTTAATTACATTTTAAGAAGTATAACAGAATATACAGTCATTTAATGTACAGTATGATACCATAACCTACCACATAACCTTATTTCTAAATGCAATTTAAACTAGGCACCCCTACTTCACATGATGGTTTTCTTGCAGACCTCCAGTCTTTTGCAGGAACGGTAAGGGCTTAGAGTGTGCAGAGACTCAGCATATGTGAAAATAATACTGGGTTAAGAGTCACAAGGCCTGGCTTCCAAATGCCACTTACAGCTCTAAAGCCTTAGAGCTTTAGTCTTGTCATCTGTAGAATGGGAATGGCACTTACCTAATTATGCACTTCTACTCACTGTTGGGTAAACCTCCCCTCGCTCAGGCATCTTCATGGGTGTGTACTGATGAACAGGGCACATGTGGCTTATTCACTCACTCACACACACTAACTGGGGGTCTAGATAGTTAAACTTGTGGTTACTGTGCTGGGGCGAGAATGAAATGAGTTAATGGTATGAATGCATTTTGCAACCTGTGGAGCATCGCACTAAGGAGAATGCTCAGTATTGGGGGACTGATTGAAGAGAAGAAAATCCTAGGTGAATACAAGGAAAGGAACCAGTTACTATTGGTGTAGTGATGGGGTGGGGGAATTCTTTAAAAGTTCTCAAATTTATCGATCGTTTTCTATCAACAATTTATTGAGTACTTCCCTCTGGTAAGGATTATTTTATCAATGTTATACTCAAGATTGTTGGGATTATCTCTCTCTTCCTTAAATAACAAAATCTACTAGAATGGGATAAAGGAAAAATGAAGAAAAAAATGAAAAAATGATCAGCTTTATCATCACAGCTGAATTCAGAAGAGAGTCAGAAGGAATGTGAGTCACATCACTGCTACTTTCTCGGGCTTTATTATTTTTAATTTTATTTTTTTAATTGAAGCATAGTTTATGTACAATGACTTCCCCGGTGGCTCAGACGGTAAAGCATCTGCCTACAATGTGGGAGACCTGTGTTTGATCCCTGGGTAGGGAAGATCTCCTGGAGAAGGAAAAGGCAACCCTCTCCAGTACTCTTGCCTGGAAAGTTCCACGGACAGAGGAGCCTGGTAGGCTACAGTCCATGGGGTCGCAAAGAGTCGGACACGACTGAGTGACTTCACTTTTATGTACAATGTAGTCCCAATCTCTGCTGTACAGCAAAGTGACTCAGTTACACACATATAGACAATCTCTTTTTTCCTATTCTTTTCCATTATAGTTTATCACAGGATATTGAACATCCTTGCCTGTGCTATTACCTTGTTGTTTATCCATCCTGTGTATACCAATCTACATCTGCAAATTCCAGACTCCCAGCCCTTCCCTCCCCACCTTTCTCCCCCTTGGCAACCACCAGTCTGTGGGACAGTGTGGAGAGGCTTTTTAGAAAACTATTTACTCATTTTTTTCTTGACCCTTCATCAGCCACCTCTCGGTGTTTGGTATTTCTATGTTTAATTCTTGGCAACATCTCAGAAGGAACCCTTTAAAACATTTCCCCAAGGACGGTCACTCTTTTCCTTTGACCTCTTTTCTTCCTCTCTTGCTATGAAATAAAACTCTCAAAGCTATTTGAATACATTATTAGTCAAAGAAACAATATCAGTGAAATAGAATAAAGATGAATTATAATAACAATATCTTCCCATTTTGTAATACTTTTTATCATAAGAATGAATCATCTTGTCTAGTCAATAATGACTAGATGATCAACATCTAAACAATTTTTTAATAGGTATTTTTGGAAGAATTCTTTCTAGAAGTTTAGATAACAGTTGCCTATTTATTGGCCAATGGGTTTTTTTCATAATTTTTAAATTTTTCAAACAAATATCATTTAAAAAAGTTACTTTCATTTGCAGTTGCTGCAAGATATTGGCTATATTCCCTACTACTACTACTAAGTCGCTTCAGTCATGTCCAACTCTGTGCGACCCCATAGACGGCAGCCCACCAGGCTCCCCCGTCCCTGGGATTCTCCAGGCAAGAACACTGGAGTGGGTTGCCATTTCCTTCTCCAATGCATGAACGTGAAAAGTGAAAGTGAAGTAGCTCAGTCGTGTCTGACTCTTCGTGACCCCATGGACTGCAACCCACCAGGCTCCTCTGTCTATGGGATTTTCCAGGCAAGAGTACTGGAGTGGGGTGCCGTTGCCTTCTCCTCTATATTCCCTGTGTTTTACAATATATACTCGAACCTATCTTACACCGATAGTTTGTATCTCCCAGGCAATGTTTTCTTACAGCTTAACTGTAAACTAGGAGCACTGATGACCTTCAAAAGGCTGTTGTGAAGATTAAATGGTAAAATGGCTATAATGACATGTTGTGAATAATAAAGTACTGTGCAAACCTGAGTTACTATCACTCTGTAGACACGCTCTCCTCTGTCTGCTAACACCCTTGCCAACTCTCTCATCCTTTCTTTACCTGGACAACACCAGTGGGCTGTTCTGGTGGTCAAGTGCTTTGGAAAGCATCTGCAGTTAGAGCTACAATTTAGACCTTACTTTGCTGAAAGGATGAAAGCAATCAAAAGGGAAGTTCCTTATACTTCACCACATTGACCACCTATGGGCGTCTTCATCTCCACACCCTGCTTCTGTCTAGAGCCAGCCCTGCCCCAATGCCTACATCCCACCCCTCTCCCATCTGAATAACACTCTAGAACCCTCCCTCTGCTTCATTAGTGTTTCATTCTCTACTCCATCAGCAAGTAAACATCCAATTTCTCTCCTTCCATTCTCTCTTAAACTCACTGTGATGATCAATCTGACTTTCATCTAGTGACACCGCTTGTTAGAGGCCAGGTTGCTAAAGCTGGTGGTCAGTTCTCAGCTTCCATCTCCCTGAACTATTAGCTGCATTTGACATAATCACTCGCTCCATCTATCTTGATACACTTTCCTCCGATGGCTTTCTCTACAGTGAACAGGTTTTCCTTCCATCTGCTAGCCTTCTTCTGTGCTGATTCCTTTCCTCAGGACTTGGAAGGATGAAGCGAAGGTGTTTGGACTCATCACTTCTTCATCTACACACACTCAGTTACTCCAGTTTCACAGATTTAGATGTCATCTAGACGTAAAGAGTTGGACACAGTTGCACACAATGCAGTGGTTAGATGCCAAAGACTTCCAGATTTCTGTTTCCATTCCATAATCTCTCCAGACTCATAAGTCCAACTGCCTCCCCAACGTTTCCACTGGGCCATACAGAGATAGCTCAAACACCACAGGTCCAATTTGGAGCTCTTGCTGCCTGCTGACCTAGCAAGTGATGGTAACTCCATGCTTCTAGGTATTTAGGCCAAAACCCTTGGATTGATTCTCACCTCCATTCTCTCACTCTCACCTTATTTTCAGTGAGTCAGGAAATCCTTTCAAATTTATCTTCCAAAATATTTCTAGAATTCAGCCACTTTTCATACCTCCACTGCTATCTCCCTGATGAGCTGCTCTCATTTCCTGCCTGATAAACTGTAATAGTTTCTATCTGGTCTCATTGCTTTTCCTCTTGATCTCCTAACAAATCAGGGAATTCCTAACACAGAAGACTGAGTGATCTGTAAAACACAAGCAGATCATGGTGATCCCATGCTCATAACCCTGAAATGGATCCCCATTTCTTATAAAGGCCTTGTTCCTTACAATGGCCCATGAGACCTGGCACCCCCGCTCCTCTCTGAACCTTCTCTGTTGCAGTGACACTGACTTCCTTGAAGTTCTTCATTACACCAGGCAGAGGGGGGCAATTTAGGGGCATTTGACTGGTTGTTCCCTCCATCTGGTTTACTTCTCCCCCAGATAACATTAACTTCCCATCTCCAATCTTTGTTCAGATACACTCTTGTTAACAAGACCTGTTCTGACAACTACATTTATGACTACCCACTCCACTCTCCTTACCTCACTACTTTTTTTTTTTCCTTTTTTTTTTAGATCTCTGACTTAACTCTTTGTGTGTGTGTGTGGAGTATAATTGCTTTACAATGTTGTGTTAGTTTCTGCTGTATGACAAAGCTTCATGTATACATATATCCCCTCCCTCTTGAACGTCCCTTCCATACTCCCATCCCATCCTTCTAGGTCAACACAGAGTACCAAACTGAGATTTCTGCACTATACAGCAGCTTCCCACTAGCTATCTATTTTACACACGGCAGTGTATATATACTAATGCTGCTCTCCCATTTCACTCCACCTTCCCCTTCCCCCACCCATGTCCACATATTCTCTACACCTGCATCTCTATTCCTGCCCTGCAAATACGTTTATCTCTACCATTTTTCTAGATTCCACATATATGTGTTAAGATATGATATTTGGTTTATTCTTTCTGACTTAATTCCCTCTGTTTGATAGACTCTAGGGCCATCCACATCACTATAAATGACCCAGTTTTGTTCCTTTTATGGCTAAACAATATTCCATTGCATGTATGTACACATCTTCTTTATTCATCCATCTCTCCATGGACATTTAGGTTGCTTCCATGCCCTGGCTACTGTAAACAGTGTTGCAATGAACACTGGGGCGCAAATTCTTTTTGTTTTTAAAAAGCATTTTCACCTTACAATATGCAATAAAATTATGTATTTATTATATTTATTGTTTACAGACTATTTCCTCCTATTAGAATATAAACATGATATGAGGCAGAATCTTTGTTTTGTTCACTGCTGTATTAATGATCTCTGAATAGTGCCTGGCACATGTGCCTAAGCACACAGAAATACTTCTGCATGAAAGGAAGCAGGGATTTCTTGTAAAATGCATCCTGTATTTTAAATGGACTGTAACAGTTGTCCTCAATCACTCAATTGCAAATTCTTTTAAGGACAGATTTTTATCTCTGTATCCACATGAGTAAATGATGGACTAAAGCAAGAAAGGAGGGAAGATGGATGTTGATTGCTAATTACACAACTGCTCTTAACTTTATTCACTATGTAGATGCTTCTAAAAGAGAAGATTTTAAGAACAGAAACCTGAAGGAATGAAATTCAGACATAGTCAAACAACACTATAAAACAGATTTGCTAAGACAAAAGTAACACAACATTAAAAAAGCTTAGGCATTTTTCATGCTTATACGATACTAGATTTATGTTGAAATTTTTTCATCAATAGTAATAAGATAATTCAGTAGCGATAGATGAAATTTCACACAAGATAGTCATTAATTTTTACAGATATCATCTCATAATGACCTTGGAAAATTTGGTTTCCGTTGTTACTAGACAAAATTTTATAATGCACAAGTATTACACTATATGTCGTGAGCTTTCGATTAAGGTTAATATTACTGAAATAACTACATCTGCTTTCCTCTCACTGTGATGTTTATCACCTAATAAAAATGCTAAAGTTACCAAGGAAAGATGTTTAATTTGTTCTCACTGCTCACTTGTATGTTGCATCCTATTTTGTAGTAAATGGCATAATGTCCCAAGTGAGCTGCCATACTGTCAGATACATTATTTATACATAACATTACTGGTTAATCAATGAACAACAAATGCAGTAGCCTTCTCTTGTCTTCTTTATTTTTAAAGTGATAGCAAGAGGAATTATGTAGAAAAATATTCTTTTTCTGATATTAAATAATCTTTGACAATTAAAAAAATGAAGTCTACAAATATGAACATAATGATTAAACCACATGCCCTAGTGCATTCCAATGAAGTAAAACAATTAACTAGTCAAATCTAAGTACAGGTTAGTTCTTTTTTCCTAGCAAAACCTGGAGAAAGCACCTTTTACTATGGTTTACAAACTATTAAGTAAATAAGACTTTCTCACCAAAGGGATGTATGAAATTCATCTTAGAAAAAATAAATTGAAAGGGCATTAATGGTCCATTTAGATTCACAAATTCTGTCATAATGTGCGATTTGACTGCAAACAAAAGAGTGATAAGTATACATGGATAAAGCACCTCCTTTGTAACCTTATTGATAACTTGACAATGAATCGAAATATTTTTAACTTCAGTTCCTATGTGGACAAGACTTTAGTTCTCTCAGTGGTTCCTTGCCTGATGCCCTGAAAACGGAAGCTAGGGGACTTGATGACAATTTCAGAGAAATGGCTACAAAAGCTCCTATGGAAATCATCCTTGGGCCTGCTTTTGTGAGTCACACACCTGATGATATTGTCAGAGGTATTTCAAACTGCTAAAGTTGTTTCCCCCCTAACATCTAGGAATCTCCTTCACGGACTCCCCTCCTTCCCCACTGCTTTATAATCCGCTCCAATGACGAACCTCTGGGTTTCCTTAGTAAAGCAGTACAATTAGGATAAACTGCCTTGTGTTTCGCAAAAGGCAATGGCACCCCACTCCAGTACTCTTGCCTGGAAACTCCCATGGACAGAGGAGCCTGGTAGGCTGCAGTCCATGGGGTCGCGAAGAGTCGGACACGACTGAGCAACTTCACTTTCACTTTTCACTTTCATGCATTGGAGAAGGAACTGGCAACCCACTCCAGTGTTCTTGCCTGGAGAATCCCAGGGACGGGGGAGCCTGGTGGCTGCCGTCTATGGGGTCGCACAGTCGGACACGACTGAAGCGACTCAGCAGCCGCAGCAGCATCCTTGTGTTTGGTGTTTCCCAGGTGGCGCTAGTGGTAAAGAACCCGCCTGCCAATACAGGTTAAGTGCAAGTTACACGGTTTGATCCCTGGGTCAGGAAGATCCTCTAGAGGAGGACATGGCAACCTACTCCAATAGTTTTGCCTGGAGAATCCCGTGGACAGAGGAGCCTGACGGGCTACGACAGGGTCACAAACAGTCAGACATGACTGAGGCGTCTCAGCCACACACACCTGGTGTCAGACATTCTTCTCTTTTACCAGAAACAGTACTATGAAGTTAAACATTTTTAGTGGGGAAGGTTATATTAAATTGCTTAGCCTTTTTAAGTAAATCCTTTTTTTTTTTTCTTTTTCTGGAAGGATATGAAATGAACAGCAAAAACTTAATTTCATAATATAAAAAATAGAAATAATTTAAGTAAAGAAAATGACATTGTACTGCTTCAGGTATATAGAAACAAAACTATAAACATATATCCAGCTAGATTCTCATAGGACAGATAACCTCCTAATCTAGTAGGGTCTGGAAATATCGTTTCCAAGAGGAAGCCATATGCCTAACCAGCATACCTGAAAAAAAGACAAGACAAAGAAATACTTATATTACCACTGATAAGCAGCATTTATTGAGCCCACTATGTGCAAGGCACTGAAGTCATGTGTATACATTCTCTTACAAGTCAACTTCAAATCGACTGATTTAATTAGCCATAATTCCCAAATACATAAACATTTTTTCCTATGAGAATGATAATAGCGTTTAGAAGCTCCTATTAAAAAAAAATAAAAAGAGAAGGAAAAAAAAAGAAAGATGGTTTGTTTTCACTTTAGCTCATTCTGTTGTGTTTTTATTAACAGAAGTTTCAGATCGATACCAAATATTCTGCTCAGTTCCAGTGATTGAATATGAATACATTATGTGCATACAAAAATAGTGATAATCTAAGTTGATACAATAGTTCATTTTGCATTAGTGTCCTAGATGGGACAATGTTAAGAAGCAATTTAAATGAAATTCATTTAAATGTCAGCTCTCATGCTTGCGATTTTTCTATAATTGGTTATTTAATTAAAATAATTCTCATAGTCATTAATTTAGACTAAAACTTGCTGTGCACTGACATGTTTTAATTACATGGTATTAACAAAATTGATATGCTTTAAAAAAGCATGGTTAAATTTTAAACAAGAATAAATTAGAAATCTCATAGATCATCCTACTTAGTGTATTTATGAGAAAGTCGGTCATTTTAAATGTTTATTGCAAACAAAGTCACACAATTATTTTGCACTCAGTGCAGTTTCTGCCCCATATCTTTTAGAAAGATTTGATGCACATACAGCACTCCCGTTTGTGGATGTCTTTAGCAATGTGTAAAGTAAACTAGATCCTAAGAGAAAAACCACAAAGTGACCCAGGGATAGAGAAAGAGTTGATGCTTATGATACAGAGGCTTATGGAGACTTCACATAAAGAATATTATTTTGTACATAAGGAGATAAAGCCAAACTTATATTAAAAGATTGAAAAATAAATGATTTTGTTGTAATCATTTTGTGAATCCTCCTTGCAGAGACAAAAGAAATAAATATGTTGATTCAGCCTTACTTTTTTTCAAAACTGGTTTGCACATTACATTTGTAAGGTTACATTTGTGAGCAGTCTCATTCTCATTTCAATCTTTGTCAAAGGACTAGATAAATATTTTACCCTTTTCAAATCACGATTATAATCTTTGTCAGGAGCATGAGAAATCAGAATTTTAGTGTTTTCTGTGAATTAAAGGACTTTTATATTGCTTTGACCTTTTTAATATTCTGTAATTTAATTGGATGGACAGTCTACTTTTACCCAGGATGGCCAGGCTTCCTATTCAATAAACTTACTGACAGAAAGCATCATTTTAAATGGCTTCTTCTTGGTTCCCTGAGTATAAGATTTTGGGCTGCTTAAAACATTGTTTTTACCAAATAAAAATTTTCCATTTTCTTCTGGTCAGCTTTAAAAATTCTTGTGGCCAGCTGGGTTCCCTCACTTTGTTTGTATTTTCGATGTATAGCAGGGGCAGAATCATGTTTCCAGTCCAATTTCTTCCCCCTTACTCAGCATCCGTCTAGGCCGAATATTCATCTAAGCCTGCAGTATGATACCCAGTGGATAATGTAAAAGAAAATGGGAGGTGTCTACTTATACTTTATCTCCGCCTATCTTTCTATGCTTTTAAATACTGGGCCCACCCAGGGTACATCTGTTATTTTGAATCTTCTTCACCATCTGTTTGAACACGGCATTGGTGGTCCTGTAGTCAAAGAAGGAAAAGAAAATAGCAATTACTCACCAATTTTGGCTTTTGTCACTTAAATTCTATTTAGATTATCTAAGTAGGTGACAGCTAGTTTACAGAACTCATTCTGATCCCCCTTCATTATGACTTTTTTTTTCTGACATGTCTCTTTCTCATTCCAAAAATTGTAAGACTGCATTAAAAATGGGTTGGTAAGAAGAGAAAAAGTTTGCCTTGGTCTTTGTTACAGACAGTTTTAGGATTGAGAGGTTGGAGTAAGTATATTTTTCTCTTTTCCATGGTTCCCTGTATTTTATTATTTTGTTTTTTTTGTGAAGTGACTTGATTCCATTTTCAGTACACAAATAATACCAGATTAACCCAATGAGGAGAAGCTGTTAATTCATTGATGTGTATTTGAATAGTACCTGAGGAACTAAAAATAGTTCCTCAATAAATATTAATGGACTGAAAGAGTCAATGACTGAATGTAATGATTAAACAGTACAAAATTCTAATTAGAACTTTTAACATAAAAGGGAGAATATTATTACTTACAAAAGGCAGAAATTAGCAAATGTAGAGAGAAACCCACAAGAACGTAATCTCCATAGGTTTTTTTCCCCGTGATTCCCAGTGGAGAGGCTACAGTTCAGATGTGCTGACTCACTACTCAAACCATTTCATTTTCAAATCTTTTCTGGTTCCCTCATACTGCTATTAAAATGTAAAACATATAAATAAATAAAATTTTAAAAATTCCCCTAATCTGTTTTGAAATTTGGGATTTCAGCACAACTGAAGCTCTTAAAGTTTGACATGCAAATCATTTTAATAGTTCCTTATGCTAAAAGTTGCAATATGTTTATTTTGAGTGAAGATTAGGATTGAGATGAATTTTTACTGCATCAAACTCTCTTTAGGATTAGAATTCATAAGAGGCAGTGAAAACAGAGATTTGAATCCTGGCTCAGACATGTGGATCTCTGTCTTTCATGATCCCCATGGCCTTTAGCAAATTATTTCTTTGGAGTCTTCTTTATCTTAAAATTTTTATCTACTTAATATTACCTACCCTATAAGGCCAATAGTTTGTTACTATTATTATCCTGATTTTTAAAATTTAAATTACTTTTGCAATCTTAATGTTTTCCCTATCTGCTTTCCCTTTGATTCCCTATAAGAATGAAAAAATCTAGTGGCTTGGCTGTCTGGGTGACATGGGTAGTGTTCTAGGACAAGTCCAAATGTGTCTGTGGCCGTTGATGTTAGACTCACCCACATGGGCCATGATTAAACACATCATCTCAAAACTACCCTCAAGGGTAACAGACAGCATTTTTTTTTTTTTTTTCCAAACTAGAACATTTTCTTTAAATCATGAGATTATGGTTTTGACTGTTTGTGGTGATGAACAGGCACAAAAATACTGACCTAGAGTATTAGGATCATTCAGAAGATCATGCCATCATTATAGATTCTGAGTTTCAGGATCATGCTAGGCAGGATTATATTAATAATATCAATAAGAAATTATAACAAGTACCTAAAAACTCAACAGCATATCTGCATAGATATTTTAGGGGAAAAAAACAAATAGACTTTTTTTCTCAATTCCAGGAATTCACACACATTTTAACCAGGAGTTCAATAGTATTATTGAAGGGATAACAAAATATATAATATCCTTATCCATTTTTTGGTATTAAAAATATGCCCCAAAGTAAAAGAGAAACAATGCTTAATCTTAGTTCCATATTACCTTATACAATAGGTTTACACCTTATAAACAGACACTTTAGTAAATTAAATCTTACTGTTACATAATCATAGTCATTAGTATACTTGGTATTACAATATGAATAATTTCTCTTAATTTATGTTTTATAATAAATTTGGGCCTCCAAGGTGCCTCAGATGGTAAAGAATCTGCCTACAATGAAGGAGGAAAGGGTTTCATCCCTAGGTTGGGAAGATCCCCTAAAGAAAGGAATGGCAACCCACTCCAGTATTCTTGCCTGGAAAATTCCATGGACAGAGGTGCCTGCACGCTACAGTCCATGGGGAGCAAGAGTTGACTGAGAGAAAGATTTTCATATATTTGATTTTCATAAAGTACATCAGATAATTAAATTTAATGATAGCTTTTATTAAACAGGACTGAGTTTTAATATGAATCAGCAATGGATGGTCATCTTACCCATATACCCAAGGGCCTGCAATTATCTTTCCATTCAGTGTTCTTTTACCTACTTTTCCACTTCCTTTTAATAAACAGTGCATCAAAGATGGAGTAAGACAGTGATAATGATAATAGCAGTTTTTATCCTCACCATATTGAAGAAGTGCCAAACTCAGGACCAAGGTTTACAAGATTTAATTTCATGATCGCTTCAATTCAATATCCCACATAAGTAATTTTTTAAACTTGTTTTCTTGTTTATGTCTCTCTCTCTCTCTCTCTCTAGGTGTCATTCCAGGTATGTGGGGCCCTCTCACTTGACCTATCATCAACCATCCTTACCTCATTACTCCCCTGGGCAAGAGAACCCTTAGATACATCCACCTGTCTCCTCTATCTATAAATGCCTCCTGGCACTCGTTCCATTTGGCCAAATTCTGATGCTCCATCAACAGCATCTCTGGGTCTCTTCCAGTGGGGCCTTCCTCCCCAACATAGCAGGGCAGAGGATTGGGCTGTAAGTTCTCTCTGATGGCCTCAACAATCCTGTTAGACCTTGGGCAGTTGTGGTCAGACATCCAGTTTGAGGAAATTAGGGTTGGTGGTGTCCCGGCTATAGCTGGGAACTCTCCTGTTCATAATCCCAGAACTGCTGGGCTAGAGTCAAGTGAGATGCCATATATTCAATGATGCTAAGGTGATACTCCTTAACAATCACTTCCTTCCAGAAGGAGGAATTGGTCTAAAAGAAAACATCAACTTGCAGCAGTATCTCCGCTGGCCCAGTTCCTGCACATCCAAACTGATCATGTAATTAAGCATGTCTTTATCTCGGTCACCGATCATGGCCAACATATGTGGGTGGTTCATAACAGCTTGACCCAAAAGTCAGGGATGCCAAGGATGATGGTCTTTCTATGATCCCAGTGAGTTTTCCCTCTCTGACAGATCTTGCACTTGAGCTGTGTGTAGGTCCTGCTAGCTCGGGCAATGACTGTGCCCAGCTCTAACTTCAGGGCTTCCGGTGCCTCCAGTACTGAGATGGAACTGTCGTGGGTCCTTGCCCTGGCTCTTCCAGCCCCTGGGCTTCTCCTTCTGCTCCTCCTACACATCACCTCCACCACCTCCATGATGTCCTCCACCAGCAGCCCCAACTCCTCTCTGATCCCTGCCCCCTCTCCCTCTACCAGGGCCATTGCCTTCTTGCACAGCCTGCACTCTGAAGATAATAGCCTCTGTGCCTGTCCCACCTGCTAATGCCTGCACCACTTCCCCCACCTTGGTGGTGGGCGGGAGGGGCAGGCAGGAGACCCCTGCCTCCTGAAGACCAGTCTCGACAACTCAGGCAACCCAGGGTCCCTGGGCCGCCCTGCCTTCCCTGGCCCCGTCTCACTAGCAATGTGGTTTTTGCCCTGAGCTGCCACAGCTATGTAAGAGAGGGAAGCAAAAGCATGGCAAGTGGCCCGCAGAGCAGGCCTAGTGGCTGGGGTCAACCTGTGCCCAGAGCTGGGTCCTTCTCTGGGACCCTGGGACTGAAAAAGGTGAGAAGCAGGGGGTGGCTGGGGGGAAAGCGGTGCCCCACACAAATAATTTTAAAAAATAATTGTGACTAATCATAAAACATAGAGAGCTTCTGGAGATGGACTCAGGTGACAAAAATCCAGTGGAAAAACTGGCAAAAAATTAGAAAAGATAGTTCTCAGAAAATACTAATGAGTTATAATAAAGAGAAAAGATATGTTGCTAGCAATCTGATTAAACAAAATATTGAGATATTCTAATCCATCAAACTAGCAAAAATTATACACAGTTTGTGTGAGGATATAGGAAGCTAAGGGCTTCCCTAATGGCTCGGCAGTAAAGAATCCACATGCAGTGCAAGAGCTGCAGGAGATGTGGGTTTGATTCTTGAGTCAGGAAGATCCCCTGGAAGGAGCACAGCAGCCAACTCCAGTATTCTTGCCTAGAGAACTTTCCTTAATCTGTTTTTTCACTGAGGGAACAAATATTTACTGAAACTTCAGTTATAATCTTCAGTTCGGTTCAGTTCAGTCATTCAGTTGTGTCCAACTCTTTGTGACTCCATGAACCGCAGCACGCCAGGCCTCCCTGTCCATCTTGGCCCTATATAAAGTACTGGAAAGACAAACTTGGTATATAACCTTGAGTAAGTTACAATTTGTGAAGGAGATAGGTCATCCAGCTTTTGTGCTGTAATGTGATAACTGTTCCCAGCCACTTGCTACAGTGCTGTGAGAGCACCTCAAGAGGCATCCAATTCATATTTGAGGTAGAAATGGGGATTTGAGAGATGGCTATGAAGCATCTGCCTACAATGCAGGAGACCTGGGTTCCATCCCAGGATCAGGAGGATCCTCTGGAGAAGGCAATGGCACCCCACTCCAGTACTCTTGCCTGGAAAATCCCATGGACGGAGGAGCCTAATCGGTTACAGTCCATGGGATCACAAAGAGTTGGACATGACAGAGCGACTTCACTTTCACTTTCACTTTATGAGGCGGCATCTAATTGACATCCAGTGGTTAGCTTCAATCAAAAGTTCACCCCAAAAAGTCCAGAAACATATCTTTATTACAGCTATATTGCAAACATGTAGATCTGTGGGTCTGATATACCTCATAATAGGTACAGTGGAATAAAGCAAGTAATATGAACAGAAGGACAAGAGCAGTTTTTAAGTGTGTGATATTTTTGACTAGAAGACAGAGACTAAGTGAGAGATTCAATGTAGTGTTGACAAAGACTTACTTACAGAATCCCTCAATACTAGAATAAAAGAGATTGTCCTTGAAACTTGACCTGGGTAACTTCCTTTACTAAGTAAATAAATTTCAGTACTCATTATCCTAAAGATATGCTAGAAGTGAAGTGGCTCAGTCGTGTCCGACTCTTTGCGACCCCATGAACTGTAGCCTACAGGGCTCCTCTGTCCATGGGATTTTCCAGGCAAGAATACTGGAGTGGGTTGCTATTTCCTTCTCCAGGGGAACTTCCCGACCCAGGGATCGAACCCGGGTCTCCCGCACGGCAGGCAGACGCTTTACCGTCTGAGCCACCATATGCTAGAAGCAAATATTAATGACAATTAAGATTTTAGAAAGAGTACCAAAACAATCTATTTCACGCTTAAGGCTCACAGGTGGCGCTAGTGGTTAAGAATCCACCTGCAGTGCAGGAGATGCAAGAGATACAGGTTCCATCCCTGGGTCAGGAAGATCCCTGGAGGAGGAAATGGCAACCCACTCTAGTATTCTTGATTGAAAAATTCCATGGACAGAGGAGTCTGGTGGGCTACAATTCATGGGCTTGCAAAGAGTCAGACACAACTCAGCGACTGAGCACAGCACTACTAAGGGTAGCCAGTCTTTATTAGTTGTTGTTTCCCAGGTAGCACTAAAAAAACAGTAAAAAAACTGTAAAAACAGTTGCCAATCTTATCAAGTGGTAAAGAACTCACTTGCCAATGCAGGAAACATAAGAGACTTGTCTTCGATCCTTGGGTTGGGAAGATTCCCTGGAGGCAGGCATGGGAACCCACTTCAGTATTCTTGTCTGGAGAATCCCATGGACAGAAGAGCCTGGCGGGCTACAGTCCATAGGGTCTCAAAGAGTCAGACACAACTGAAGTGACTTAGCACGCGTGCTGCCTGGGGAAATAAACCATCTCCTACACTTTAAAGTATCATAGATCAAAAATTTTAAATGAGGATATATTTTCATTTTGCAATTTGACTTTTATAAATTTAGCCAACAACAAAAAAATATTCACCTATGTGCACAAACATACATGTACAGGACTGGCCATTGCAACATTTTTAGCAAATTTATAGTCTTGTAAGTAAAATATGTTATTTTTGAGAAGCTTGTTATATTTATATGGGCTTCCCTATTAGTTCAATTTGTAAAGAATCTGCCTGAAATGCAGGAGACCCCAGTTCAATTTCTGGGTTGGGAAGATCCACTGGAGAAGGAAATAGGCTATCTACTCTAGTATTCTTGGGCTTCCCTTCTGGCTCAGCTGGTAAAGAATGCACCTGCAATGGGGAAGACCTGGGTTCGATCCCTGGATTGGGAATATCCCCTGGAGAAGGGAAAGGCTACCCACTGCAGTATTCTGGCCTGGAGAATTCTATGGACTGTACAATCCATGGGGTCACAAAGAGTCAGACACGACAGAGCAACTTTCACTTTATTATATTTATATAACATTGTGAGAAATGGAACACATTGAGAAGATTAAATAAATAAATCTAGAATCTTGGTTTAGAAGTTGAGAAATGTTAAGAAATGTTATATATAGGAATTTTTTAAAGATTGTTTTAAAAAATTCTTTGCTTACTGAAGTTTCATTGGTTAACTTCCAGGTGGTAAAAATGATGGTATTAAAATTATTTGTGGGACATTTGGAATTTTTCCTGCAAGTCCTATAAATATAGTTTTGCTTCTGTGACTAAGGACCTTCTGCATTCCTCAGATGTGAGTAGTAAAAACAGTTGCCAATCTTATCAAGGAAACTTCTCCATACTAAAAGATGACATTTCTTTCACTTCTGAGAGGATTGAAAGGAATTAGTCAGAAACTGCTTATTTATTCAAGGAGGATATATTACACAAATATATTGTGTCTGGATATGCAGGGACATCCTACAGATAAAGACATAGTCCTGTCTTTAAGACACTCACAGTTTAGACACAGATATATAACTGGCATGATTATACCATCCCTTAGGTATATAAAAGGCTTCCCAGATGGTGCAGTGGGAAGGTATCATCTGCCTACCAATGCAGGAGATATGAGAGACTCAAGTTCAATCCCTGGGTTGAGAAGATCCCCCGGAGAAGGAAATGGCAACCCACTCCAGTATTCTTGCCTGGAAAATTCCCTGGACAGAGGTGCCTGGTGGGCTACAGTCCATGGAGTGACAAAGAGTTGGATGTGACTGAAAGGAATTAGTCAGAAACTATTTATTTATTCAAGGAAGATATATTATACTAGTACATTGTGTTTGGATGTGCAGGGGCATCCTACAGATGAAGATATAGTTCTGTCTTTAAGACACAGTTTAGACACAAATGTGTAACTGGCATGACTATACCATCCTTTAGGTATATAAAAAGCCCATCCTTTTTTCAAGTTAAAATCTACTCAGATCCCTATTTAGCAAATATTGAAAATGTTCAGTATCTCTTAGAGCCTCCGACATTATCTATAAAGAGTACAAGAACAAGAGAGAGCTCCTCAGCCCAAAAGTGCCAGGTTTGTCTCTAACTGCCTCCCAGAGAAGGAACTGGAGAACCTCAGTTCCCTGGTGGAGCCCCTATTTTTGACTACTTCTCTGTTTCTCTAAGACATGGTATTGCTGTCAAATATGGATGGCTCAGCTTAGCTTGGTATCATCCCCACTAACTGTTGTGGTGATTCCATGGTGGCAATGTAGTAGAGCTGGAGAGAGATCATGATTAGAATGAGATAATATATATAATTACTCTAGTAGCTTTACCTAACAAGTTCTTGGTATCCTCATACATTTAAGGACTACCATACTCAAGACCATTACAACTAAAAGATTCAGGGATTGTTAAATAACTTAAATTCAATATCTCACATAAATAATATTTTAAAAATAATTGTGGATAACCATAAAACAGAGAGAGCTTCTGATGATGGTGTTAAACAATTTAATACTTGTTCCTAGGCTGTACGCGGATGGTTCATTGAGGCAAGACACCCTGACCTCCTAGGTATTGTGATGAGCTAAGGGGTTTTCTAACTATAGCTCTCAGTGCTGTGTGTGCTGCACTTAGTTGCTCAGTCGTGGCTGACTCTTTGTCACCCCATGGACTGCAGCCCACCAGGCTCCTCGGTCCATGGGGATTCTCTAGGTAAGAATACTGGAGTGGGTTGCCAAGCCTTCCTCCAGGGGATCCTCCCAACCCAGGGATTGAACTCGGGTCTCCCACATTGCCGGCAGATTCTTTATCAGTTGAGCCACCAGGAAAACCCATAACTCTCAACAGCTATCCTCAACTCTTGAAATGATTGCTCCTTTAGATTCTTTTCACGGCCACTTCTCCCAGGCACCAGTCTGTCCTCTTTCTCTGATTCAGATTCTCACTGATTTCCTGTCATACAATGACTGACATTTTTCTCCTCCTGGGGAGCTACATGACCAGAGTACATATGCAATAGCAGAAGAAAAGTGGAGATAGGTAGCTCAGCCGTCATCTTTGGACTAGATAATCCATGCGAGGTCCTGGATGGAAAAACTGCTTCTAGATAGAGGCTGCTGAAGAAGAGTGTCACATAGTTTTTTAGGGAGAGTGGAAAACTGTAATCTCAAAGCTTTGGAAGCGTTCTGTTTTGTAACAGCGGGAGACTTGCATTTGCATTTGTTGTACACGATTCCTTTGTTGGGGAAACTACTTGAGTGAATTTTTCACTATTAAAAATGAAATAAGCATTTTTAAAAATTATATTTGTGGATTTTTCTTAGTTCAAAGACTAATTTTCTAGTTCAAGGATACTCTTAAACTAAGAACACATACATACCTAATATCTACCAGGTAAACAAATTCAAGTTTTATTGCTATCTTCTACCAGCCTCAGAGCTTCCCAGGTGGCACTAGTATTAAAGAACACATTTGCCAATACAGGACATGTAAAAGATGTGGGTTTGACCCCTGAATTGGGAAGATCCCCTGAAAGAGGAAATGGCAATCCACTGCAGTATTCTTGCCTGGAGAATCCCATGGTTAGGGGAGCCTGGTGGGTTACAGTCTGTGGGGTTACAAAGAATTGGACCTGACTGAAGTGACTTAACACGCACGCACAACCCTTAGGCTTAGTGGTGAGGATAGAGAGGGGTGTGTGTGTGTATGTTTCATGGGGTGTTGATGAGGCTCTGGACTGAGAAGAAAAGATGGACCTTCCAGGCACATTAGCAAAGACCAGGGTATTATGTTAGGCTATCTGACGGAGAGGCCCAGCGGGGGGTTTTGATGTCACTGCAGCATCCCTGCAACAAAATTGAAACTATGGATAAATTTTAGTATTTCTTTTATAACTTAGAGCCTGTACATTTTAGCTAATTTATCAGGCAATATAGTAAAAGACTATAGGAAAAGACTTCATTTAAAGTTGTCAGATAACACCGAAGGCTCAGTTAAATTTCAAGTTCATATAAACAATAATTTTTTGGTATAAATATGTCCAAAATACTGCGTGGATCTGCTTATATAATAATTAATAACAATTCATTGCTTACCTGAAATTTGAATGTAACTGGCTATCATGTATTTTTAACTGCCAAACCCAGTCTCATTACATAATAAATCCCCCTGCAACCAAAACTGATTTTCCTAGTATTTTAGGTTCAGTAGATAATTCAGCATTCATTTCCAACCGTTTTTCTCCCTTATTTTACTTTTGGTGTCTGGAAAGATAAGCATTCAATTTTCTTGGCCATCTTTGCATAAGTAGCCAAGTGACTCAATTACTTGGCTCAGGCCAAGTACTCATATGACTCAGGCATATGAAAAGGTCTTCTAGGAAAAGTTCCCTTCCAGAATAAAAAGACAGCACTTCTCAAGGAAAAACTTCTTTGTCTTTCTTCTCTTTTCCTGTCCGTGACCCAAAAATAATGACTATGAGAACAGCAGCCCTTTTGTATTCATGAGATAAGTACAAGAACAAAAGTCTACACATTGATGGAGAAACACTGGGTCCAAGATCATCGAGTCACTCTACCTGCTCTGGACCAGCAATCTCCAGACTTCTTTTTGAAGAGGAAATAACTCCTATCATTAACAGATGTTATATTGAATTTTTGTTATTGTAGGTGATTGAGAACCTTACTGATAATTCTTGGAATAATGACCAATATAGAGCTTCTAAGCTGTAAATTGGAGAAGGAAATGGCAACCCACTCCAGTATTCTTGCCTGGAGAATCCCATGGACGGAGGAGCCTGGTAGGCTATAGTCCACAGGGTCACAAACAGTCGGACACGACTGAGCGACTTCACTTTCACTTTCACTTTCAAGCTGTAAATAACTAAAAAATCAAGTTTTGGAAAGAGAGAATGGCATCACAGACAAACTAATTTGCTTTTCTGAAGACTCTTTGGGACTGAGGAGAAACGGCAGAAAGAAAATCTGATGTCTCACATTGTAATCTTAAAAGCCAATGGTTGAGCCTCTATGGCTAGAGGGATATAGGTGGACAGAGATTTTTATGAGAAACTTGGTGAGACTGCAAGTAAGAAAAGAGGGTCAGAAGCAATGGAATTGTTTGAGGGAATTTGTTAAATTTTCAGTACCAACAGAACTGCTCCTGGACCAAGTGACAGATTGTGGACAGTTAGAAGAGGCTGTTCTTGGTCCCATAACAAACAGCACATTCCATCTCCCATCTCTGGCACTCAAGATTGGTGGTTTGTAGAGCCTCTAGGGGTAACATAATATTAGACAGCATATTAAAAAGCAGAGACATTACTTTGCCAACAAAGGTCCGTCTAGTCAAGACTATGGTTTTTCCAGTAGTCACGTATAGATGTGAGAGTTGGACTATAAAGAAAGCTGAGCGCTGAGAATTGATGTTTTTTGAACTATGGTGTTGGAGAAGACTCTTGAGAGTCCCTTGGACTGCAAGGAGATCCAACCAGTCCATCCTAAAGGAAATCAGTCCTGAATATTCATTGGAAGGACAGATGTTGAATCTGAAACTCCAATATTTTGGCCACCTGATGTGAAGAACTGACTCATTTGAAAAGACCCTGATGCTGGGAAAGATTGAAGGCAGGAGGAGAAGGGGACGACAGAGGGTGAGATGGCTGGATGGCATCACTGACTCAATGGACGTGAGTCTGAGTGAACTCCGGGAGTTGGTGATGGACAGGGAGGACTGGCGTTGAGGTCCAAGGGGTCGCACAGAGTCAGACATGACTGAGCGACTGAATTGAACTGAGGGGCAACATCATTGGCATGACCACTGGCCTTCTCATGAGGGTCACATCAGCTGAGGCAGAAGTGGGGGCCTCACAGGACCCTATATTAAAACATGCTAGAGCCAGAACAAAAGAATAAGCACCACGTAGTGAGCAAGGCTGCCAGGCTGGTTTGTGAACATAAGAGACATGTCTCTTCAGGCACTTCCAGTAATAACTGGGGAACATTTTGAATTTCACTGAAGTCCAGTTATTCTGCAGGTTGAGGAACTTGATCCACTGCATTTGGTGTTATAAGCTCGTGAATATTCTAGCATAGCATTTTGGTGGAGCAATATTCCTGTTGACCCAGGAATTTTAGATTTATTTCAGTTCAGGTCAGTTCAGTCGCTCAGTTGTGTCCGTGAGGGGCAACATCATTGGCATGACCACTGGCCTTCTCATGAGGGTCACATCAGCTGAGGCAGAAGTGGGGGCCTCACAGGACCCTATATTAAAACATGCTAGAGCCAGAACAAAAGAATAAGCACCACGTAGTGAGCAAGGCTGCCATGCTGGTTTGTGAACATAAGAGACATGTCTCTTCAGGCACTTCCAGTAATAACTGGGGAACATTTTGAATTTCACTGAAGTCCAGTTATTCTGCAGGTTGAGGAACTTGATCCACTGCATTTGGTGTTATAAGCTCGTGAATATTCTAGCATAGCATTTTGGTGGAGCAATATTCCTGTTGACCCAGGAATTTTAGATTTATTTCAGTTCAGGTCAGTTCAGTCGCTCAGTTGTGTCCGACTCTTTGTGACCCCATGAATCGCCTCCCTGTCCATCACCAACTCCCGGAGTTCACTCAGACTCACATCCATCAAGTCAGTGATGCCATCCAGGCATCTCATCCTTTGTTGTCCCCTTCTCCTCCTGACCCCAATCCCTCCCAGCATCAGAGTCTTTTCCAATGAGTCAACTCTTCGCATGAGGTGGCCAAAGTACTGGAGTTTCAGCTTTAGCATCATTCCTTCCAAAGAAATCCCAG
>SJYT01017911.1:4442-21602 GCA_006410635.1 Cephalophus harveyi | reverse complement strand
AGATCACTTGAAAGATGTGAATCTTGACTGCATACCATTCTAGGGCCTGCTTATTCCCATTCCACATTTGCTCTCACTGGATAGCACTCAGGACTAGACAGATGACATTTATCAGAATCTGCACCATTGGTGAGTCCTAGATATTGAATTTTGCTTTTCTATACCTTTGAGGTCCTCAGAAGCACAGCTCAGTGTCTCAACTGTCTCATATGCATGGAAAAGTGACCCCAGGGTAAAAACTGCCAAGTACCTTTTCTTTTTACCTCTCTGGCCTGGTCATACTGATATATTTTAGAAAATGTTCTGATCTTTCACCCAAAACGTTTAGATGATTTCAGTTGCAAGTTTGGTCAGAGTTATCTAAGCTAACATATCCTCCAACCTATGATTCTTTAATTCTAGGGAACCAGATCATGTTAGTAACATTTGAAAGAAAGGGGGATGTGTGGTTTAAGATGAGATAGGCATGATATCAATTTAAAATTGAAGAGCTATCATAGGACAAAGAATCCATACTTCTTTTAAGTGGCTTCAGAAGCTAGAACAAAGAAAAACATACTACATTTCAAGAAAATAATTTAAAACAAAACATGTTAATGATTAGACTATCATACTGGGAAACTTTGCTATAAGAGCTATTGAGATGCTTAGCCTTGGATAAATCCAGCTAATTAAACAATGATTTGTCCAAGATGCATATGTAGGATACGAAATGGACTAGTTGACCTCTAGGGTCCCAGAGAAGTGAGATTTCAGGACTCTTTAATTCCAACAGAAAATGGAGAGGACCTCTGAGTTATGTCGATAGCTTAAAATTATTTTATAAGGAATAACTAATCCTATGATCAGATTTCAGGAAGGTAACTTATAAAGGCTCACTTCTTGTACAATCTCTCTGATTGAAATGTGTCACAGGCAGAGTTCTAGAAATGAAAGGTATTCTTTCTGTGTTCTGGGAACATTAATTTTCATGTGTATTTGTTACAGTTCACAACCTGGGATAATGCCCTGTAAATAGGGAGTAGCTATTAGCACATTAATTAGGATTCCCTTTATAGTCCTATTGAGAAATATAATTATTTGTTAGATTAAATTCTTTGCCTCAAGAATTCCAATTTTCATGTTGAGTAAGAGACCCTGTTATAACTGCAGACTACAATTCATAGAAGAACACATTTTCACATACGTTCTGTTTTTAAGTACTGTCTCTCTTACTTGAAGACAAAATGACTGTAAAGAGCAAAAGAACCTTTGGTTTGGCAATAGTAGTATAAATAAGACCCAAGTTAACAAATTTTCTGAGAGCTATTATTTAATCTGCAAGTGCTTGAAAGCAGACCATCTTATTTCCTTTTCAAGTCTATACAAGCCAGGGCTTATCCTCAACTGTTTTGGTTCTCTCAAATGCTGATAGCAGAAATTGGGGAAATGCTGTTAGCAGAAATTGGGAAAATAAAAGTTATTTCCTAAATTCAAATCTACTTGATGAAATATCATGCCTTGCAATTATCTTAATGGTCAGGGTCATCCAGAGAGAATTCTTACATCTTTATTCAATCCATGCTTCTGTTGACATGTGTTGACTTTATATCACTCTATACTTTTAAGAGAATAAGCTGCTGTGAGTTTATTTCCCTTGGGCAGCTTTATCTAGCTACTCAGAGAAGAATGTTTCAGGTTGTCATTCAGCTTCCCAAGAATGCGACTGCACTTAATAAGAAGTACAAGGATTTGTGTAGTGCATTTTTCTGGATGAAGTGTTTCCAGCTTGAACGGTAATACATTGCTACTTCTGTCCAGTTCTACTGATGTGCTACTCACTAGCAGAGCTGCAAAATACATCACTGCCCAGTTCTCATCTTCTTTCCTCTTCATTGTTTTGTTTTTGTAGCAAGAGACCTCCCAGGTGCTAGAGATATGGCTTTGCCCCTGTCTAACTGGAGGAATTAATTGTCTGGATGGCTGACTATAACAATAGTAGCTTATAAAATAAGCTTAGTAGATATAATGACAAATAATGGAAAGAGGTAGAAAAGGAAGATACAAGGAAAAGAATTTTATACATCACAGATGCACTAAAGACCTTATAGCCAACGGCTCTCTAAGGAAGGGGAAAGAAAGATTACCATTTGCTATTATTTAGACTTTTATTTTCTATTAGACATTATAGCAGAAGTTTAAGAGCATCATCTTTTTGTCTTTGGACCATTTTTTTTTTCAAGTTGAGTGATAATATTCCCACCTTATAGGGAAAGAAACTGAGACCAAGTGAGATTAAATGCTGTTGCAAAGTCACACAATCGGATGACAGGGAGGCTATCTGAGCCCAGCTCCTGTGTACTCAAAATCTATCCATTAGTTCCTGCTTCAATTCCTCCTCATATTTCATTCTACACAAGCACCAGTGAATTAAGAGACACAAAGAGAATCTAACCTTCAACAACAAATAAAAACACTTGAATCTTGTCAACTGTGTAGTCAAGCATCTTATTTTTTCTTAGGTTTAGAGAATTCACCATTTTATTAATGTTGTGGAAGGTGACTGACTCTTACCATAGAAGTTGCAAAAAGTAGATACTATGCTGCCAGTTTTCCTTGTAGATAGTGCTTAGAAACTAGACTAGGGCTTAGATATTGGTACATCCTGAGAAAATTTATTTTTTCTGGCTTTATTGAGATATAATTGATATTTTGTAAGTTTAAGATGTACAATGTGATGATTTGAGACATGCATATAATGAGAAATGATTACCATAATAAGATTAGTTAATACTTCCATCAACTCATATTTAGTTTTAGTTTAGTCGCTCAGTTGTGTCTGACTCTTTGCGACCCCATGGACTGTAGCCTACCAGGCTCCTCCCTCCATGGGATTCTCCAGGCAAGAGTACTGGAGTGGCTTGCCATTTCCTTCTCCAGGGGATCTTCCCGACCCAGGGATCGAACCTGGGTCTCCTGTATTGCAGGCAGGCACTTTAACCTCTGAGCCACCAGGGAAGTATCAACTCATATAACTACTTTTAAGTGTGGTGAGAACATTTAAGATCTACTCTTTTAGGAACTTTCAAGTATATGTGAAGTGAAGTTGCTCAGTTGTGTCTGACTCTTTGCGACCCCATGGACTGTAGCCTACAAGGCTCCTCTGTCCATGGAATTTTCCAGGTGAGAGTACTGGAGTGGGTTGCCATTTCCTTCTGCAGGGGATCTTCCTGACCCAGGGATTGAACCCAGGTCTCCCGCATTGCAGTCAGATGCTTTACCATCTGAGCCACCAGGGAAGCCCCCTTCAAGTATATAAAGCAGTATTAACCATAGTCTCCATGTTTTACATCAGATCCTCAGAACTTATTTATGCCATAACTAACTGGAAGTTTACACACTTTAACCAATTTCTATCTCTTCCCCCATCCCGCCCCCTCAATCAGCCTTGACAACAACCATTCTCTGTTTCTAGGAGTTCAGCTTTTTTTGATTCCATGTGAAATTGAAATCATATTATCAGTTTCTATCTGGCTTATTTCACCTAGCATAATGCCTTAAGGATCCATCCATTTTGTCACAAATGACAGTATTTCCTTCTTTCTCATGCCTGAATAAAATTATATATAATAATATTAAATCTATAACTAGCTAGCTAGCTAACTATACTACATCTTCTTTATCAATTCATTCATAGAGGGATGCTTAGGTTGTTTCATATCTTTGTTATTGTGAATACACTGCAATGAACACGGGGGAACACATATCTTTTTGAGATTCCAGTTGTATTTTCCTGAGTTATATACCCAGAAATGCAAATATTGTATCATATGGAAATTCTATTTTTAATTTTCTCAGAAGTCTCCATGCTATTTTCCATAGTGGCTGCAGCAATTTACATTCCCATCAAAAATGCACAGGTTTCCCTTTTTAAACGATTCTTGCTGACATTTAGCTCCTGTCTTATTAATGAGTCATTCTAACAGATGTGAGGTGATACCTCATTCTGGTTTAAATTTACATTTTTCCTATTAAAAAAAAAAGATGACCATCTTTTCATATGTCTTGGTCATCTATACTCCTCAGAAAAAATATCTATTCAGGCCTCTACCCATTTTCTAATCAGATTTTTTTTTTTTTTTGCATTGAGTTACATGAGTTCCCTATATTTTTGGATATTAACTCCTTACAGAAAAATGGTTTGCAAATACTTTCTCCTATTCCTTAGACTGCTTGTTCACTTAGTAGATCATTTCCTCTGCTGTGCAGAAGGATTTTTTTTTCAGTTTTATATAGTGCTACTTATTTGTTGTTGTTGCTTACCCTTTTGGTGTCAACCACCCCCCGCACCACACCAAAAATAATTATTGCCAACTCCAGTGTCAGGGAGTCTTCCCCTATCTTTTCTTCTAGGAATTTTACAGTTTCAGGTTTATGTTAAATTTTAATCCATTTCTAGTAATTTGTAAGTAATATTAAGATAGAGGTCCAGTTTAACTATTTTGCAAGTGGATATCTAGTTTTTCCAACACTGTTTATTGACTATCCTTTCATCATTATATATTCTTGACTCCCTTGTTCAATATTAGATCACATATGTGAGAGTTTATTTCTGGGCACTCAGATCAGGTCCACTGATCTATATGACTTTTTCTGTGCCAGTGTCATACTGCCTCGATTACTATAGCTTTGTAACATAGTTTGAAATCAGAAAATATGATAACTCTAGCTTTATTCTTCTTTCTCAGGATTACTTTGGCTATTCCAGGTCTTCTGTGGTTTCATACAAATTTTAGGATTCTTTTTTCTATCTGTGTAAAAAATGCCATTGGAATTTTGGTAGGGATCACGTTGAAACTCATTTGACTTTGGACAAAATGGATCTTTAATATTAATTCTTCTGATCCACGAATAAAACATGTATACTTAGTCACTCAGTCATGTATGACTCTTTTCAACTCCATGGACTATAGCCCACCAGGCACCTTTGTCCATGGGGATTCTCCAGGGAAAAATACCGGACCGTGTTGCCACGCCATTCTCCAGGGGATCTTCACAACCCAGGGATCAAACACAGGTCTCTCACATTGAAGGTGGATTCTTTCCTGTCTGAGCCATCAGTTCAGTTCAGTTGCTCAATCATGTCTGACTCTTTGTGACCCCATGTACTGCAGCACCCCAGGCTTCCCTGTCCATCAACAACTCCCAGAGTTTACTCAAACTCATGTCCATTGAGTCGGTGATGCCATCCAACCATCTCATCCTCTGTCATCCCATTCTACTCTGGCCTTCAATCTTTCTCAGCATCAGGGTCTTTTCCAGTGAGTCAGTTCTTTGCATCAGGTGGCCAAAGTATTGGAATTTCAGCTTCAGCATCAGTCCTTCCAATGAATATTCAGGAGTGATTTCCTTCAGGATTGGTTGAATTTCATTGCTGTCCAAGGGACTCTCAAGAGTCTTCTCCAACACCACAGTTCAAAAGCATCAATTCTTCTATGTTCAGTTCTCTTTATAGTCCAACTCTCACACCCATACATGACTACTGGAAAAACCATAACTTTGACTGGATGGACCTTTGTTGGCAAAGTAATGTCTCCACTTTTTAATATGCTGTCTGTGTGCATCTGTGCTAAGTTGCTTCAGCTATGTCTGACTCTTTGTGACCCCATGGACTGTAGCCCACCAGGCTCCTCTGTCCATGGGATTTTCCAGGCAAGAATACTGGAGTGGGTTATGATGCCCTTCTTCAGGGAATATGCTGTTTAGGTTGGTCATAATTTTCCTTCCAAGGAGCAAGCATCTTTTAATTTCATGGCTGCAGTCACCACCATCAGTGATTTTGGTGCCCCCAAAATAAAGTCTCTCACTTTTTCCTTGTTTTCCCATCTATTTGCCATGAAATGATGGCACTGGATGCCATGATCTTAGGTTTCTCAGTGTTGAATTTCAAGCCAGCTTTCTCACTCTCCTCTATCACTTTCATCAAGAGGCGCCTTAGGTCTTCTTCACTTTCTGTCATAGGGTGGTGTCATCTGCTTATCTGAGGTTATTGATGTTTCTCCCAGCAATCTTGATTCCAGCTTGTGTTTCATCCAGTCCAGCATTTCTCATGCTGTACTCTGCTGCTGCTGCCGCTAAGTCGCTTTAGTCGTGTCCGCATATACGTTAAATAAGGAGGATGATAATATACATCCTTGACACACTCTTGTCCCGATTTGGAACCAGTCTGTTGTTCCACGTCCAGTTCTAACTGTTGTTTCTTGACCTGCATACAGATTTCTCAGGAGACAGGTATGGTGGTCTGGTATTCCCATCTCTTGAAGAATTTTTCACAGTTTATTGTGATCCACACAGTCAAAGGCTTTGGCGTAGTCAATAAAGCAGAAATAGATGATTTTCTGGAACTCTCTTGCTTTTTCCATGATCCAGCGGATGTTGGCAATTTGATTTCTGATTCTTCTGCCATTTCTAAATCCAGCTGGAACATCTGAAAATTCATGGTTCATGTACTGTTGAAGCCTGGCTTGGAGGATTTTGAGCATTACTTTGCTAGCATGTCAGATGAGTGCAATTGTGTGGTAGTTTGAACATTCTTTGGCATTGCCTTTCTTTGGGACTGGAATGAAAACTGACTTTTTCCAGTCCTGTGGCCACTGCTGAGTTTTCCAAATTTGCTGGCATATTGAGTGCAGTACTTTCACAGCATCACCTTTTAGGATTTGAAATAGCTCAACTGGAATTCCATCACCTCCACTAGCATTGTTTGTAGTGATGTCCTAAGGCCCACTTTACACTCCAAGATGTCTGGCTCTTGGTAAGTGATCACACCACTGTGGTTATCTGGGTCATGAAGATCTTTTTTGTGTAGTTCTTCTGTGTATTCTTGCCACCTCTTCTTAATCTCTTCTGCTTCTATTATGTTCATACTGTTTCTGTCTTTATTGTGGTCATTTTTGCATGAAATGTCCCCTTGGTATCTCTAATTTTCCTAAAGAGATCTTTAGTCTTTCCTATTCTATTGTTTTCCTCCATTTGTTTGCATTGATCACTGAGGATCAGATGACCATTATATCTACTACTGTGGGCAAGAATCCCTTAGAAGAAATGGAGTAGCCATTATAGTCAACAAAAGAGCCTGAAATGCAGTATTTGGATGCAGCCTCAAAAGCGACAGAATGATATCTGTTCGTTTCCAAGGCAAATCATTCAATTTCATGGTAATACAAGCCTATGCCCTGACCAGTAATGCTGAAGAAGCTGTAGTTGAACAGTTCTCTGAAGACTTACAAGACCTTCTAGAACTAACACCTGAAAAAGATGTCCTTTTCATTATAGGGGGCTGGAATACAAAAGTAGGAAGTCAAGAGATAACTGGAGTAGCAGGAAAATTTGGCCTTGGAGTACAAAATGAAGCAAGACAAAGTCTAACAGAGTTTTGCCAAGAGAATGCACTGGTCATAGCAAACACCCTCTTGCAATAACACAAGAGAAGATTCTACAAATGGACATCACCAGATGGTCAATACTGAAATCAGATTGATTATATTCTTTGCAGCCAAAGATGGAGAAGCTCTATACCATCAGCAAAAACAAGACTGGGAGCTGACTGTGGCTCAGATCATGAACTCCTTATTACCAAATTCAGACTTAAATTGCAGAAAGTGGGGGAAACCACTAGACCATTCAGGTATGACATAAATCAAATCCCTTACAATTATACAGTGTAAATGATAAATAGATTCAAGGGATTAGATCTGATAGACAGAGTGCCTGAAGAACTATGGATGGAGGTTTGTGACATTGTACAGGGTGCAGTGATCAAAACCATCCCCAAGAGAAAGAAATGAAAAAAAGCAAAATGGTTGTCTGAGGAGGCCTTACAAATAGCTGAGAAAAGAAAAGATGAGAATCGCAAAGGAGAAAAGGAAAGATATACCCATTTGAATGCAGAGTTCCAAAGAATAGCAAGGAGAGATAAGAAAGCCTTCCTCAGTGATCAATGCAAACAGCCTCCAGGGAAACCCATCAATACTGGTGTAGGTAGCCTATCCCTATTCCAGGGGATCTTCCAGACTGAGAAATCAAACCAGGGTCTCCTGAATTGCAGGCAGATTCTTTACCAACTGAGCTATCAGGGAAGCCCATGAACATGATATACTCTCCCATGTATTTGTACTGTCTTCAGTCTTACAGCTTTCAGTATATACTGATAAGATTTTAAATGTGGAATTATTTTCAGCTGTTGTGGCTGGGTAGAGACATCAATGCCTGGGGCAGTTGCATTGTACAGATGAGCATTGTCTGTAGTGACACTCACATATAACAGCAACAGAAGCATTTTCTGTAGTGACATTCACATATAATAGCACAAGGGCTGACATCAAGTGATCTATGTAAGATAAGCCGTGGTCTCATTGGATTGGTTCTTTGGTGTGTCTTGTGACTGCTGCCTACCTTCCTTTTATTTCTGCCTGTTTTCCAAGTCTAGTTCTGCAGTGTTCCCAACGATCCTGCTGCTGCTGCTAAGTCACGTCAGTCGTGTCCCACTCTGTGCGACCCCATAGATGGCTGCCCACCAGGCTTCTCTGTCCCTGGGATTCTCCAGGCAAGAATACTGGAGTGGGTTGCCATTTCCTTCTCCACCCAATGACCCTATGAGCTACTTAATGTTATACCGATAAATTCATTTTGGTTTTAAGTCAGTAATATTTATAGTACCAGGAACAAACAATACCAACATTATTACCAGCAGATTTTGAAGCACGTCAAATTCCCACTATAAGATATAGTTTGATTTTCAATATGTCAAGAACTCCTGATTACCAACCAATACCTTAATTAGAAATGGCAATGTATGCCTCATTATATATGAAGTAATGAGCCTAGAAGAATTACCTAGAAGAATCAAGCAGGTTAGTAGTGGGACAGTCCCTAAGAGAAATGTGAGTACTGTCTAGGGAAGAGAGATCAAGGTGACTGGTTCAAGGAAGGAGGGATAACCCCAGGATGTTCTTTATTTTAGCCATAGTTCACCTTTATAGGACAACTATGTGTTGATATTGCAAGCCCCCAATTCTGAAATATTGTGCTCTTATCATAAGAAATACATTTTGGGAGGAGAAAGGAATTATCATCATTATTATCAATGTCATCATTATTTATTGAATTTTTGTTAGGTGATTCTCCCAAAATTCATTATGCTATTTAATGGTAAAAATGATTTTTGAGGAACTAATGTATTACCTCAATTTTATAGACACTGAGACTTAGAAAGGTCAAAACTTATACCAAGTTACTCAGCCAGTAAAGAGCAAGCTGGTTTTGAACACAGGCATTGTAGAAAAGATGAACGGAATATGTTTTTTAATACCTAACAGGGAACTTCCTCTCCAGAAACCCTGTATACAAGTCTTCTCATTCCCCAATGTCTTCTCTAAGATAAGGTCAGAAACAGAACGTTACCTGTTTATCCATGTTTCTCAAACAGATGATACCACTAGATAGCTTAACCTAAGATGCTCATTTCCTCCTTTTTAATTTGCTTACACACTTATTTAATCATTTTTAGCTTTCTTAGTCCTAGTGCTTATTGCTGAATCAATTGCACTTAAAGATTAAATTCACGATTACAAGAGATATACTCATTAAACAAGAAATATCATTGAGGAACTTTCTTTCTGATAGCTCCCAGAAAATGGTTCTGTAGGAAATAAAGAAAGAAAAACAAAAGGCCACACTGTGTTAAAAAAAACACGGACTTTGGAATCATACTAGGGTTTTAATTCTGAATCTACTACTTAGTAGCTGTGTGACATTGGGTGAGACATCTAAACTCTGAGCCTTAGCTCTTTCATCTGTACAATGCAGCTACTAATTACAAACTTATAAGATAATTTAGCAAATAGTTTGTAATAGTTTGAGTAAACTCCAGGAGAGAGTGAAAGACAGGGGAGCCTGATATGCTGCATGCAGTCCATTGGGTTGCGAAGAGTCGGACATGACTTAGCAACTGAACAACAAAGAAGATAGCTCAAATATTTTAAAGAATGAACAAAAAGAATTCATTATTTAGAAAGGTATTAATAAACATGAGTTTTAATTTTTAGTTTGTATAAAGTGTATTTAAAAGCTTGGGAGGCCAGATCAAGATGGGGGAATAGAAGGATGTGGCGCTCACCTCATCCCACAAATACATCAAGAATACATCTACATGTGGAATAATTCTCATAAATACCTACTGAATGCTGAGGGAGGATCTCAAAAGACAAAAAAATGCAAAGATCACCATGTGACCAGATAGGATGAAAGCAAAATCAGGAATCAGGACAGGACTTGTCCCTTGGGAGGGAGTTATGAAGAGGAAATGTTCCCTCACCTTGAGAAGCCCCTTCACCGGTGGAGAGATCAGCCAAGACAGAAAGGAAGCTTCAGAGGCTCAAAGGTGAGCACAGCAGCTGCCTTGTGGCAGACGAAACAGAGAAACCAGCACAGGGGTTCTGTGTCATCACCCTGTGCTCCCTGCCACCACCCTGTGCTCCCCAATCCAAGATGCATGACTGCTGGTATGCTCAGGGATGAGTGCTAAACTCCAACTTCAGAAGACAGACCCAGGGAGAAGACTGGGGTTATCTGTGCAGACAGCTGCAGTGGCTAAAGTGTGGTCCAATCCAAGTCAAAACTGGAGATGTGTACAGGAAGGAGCCCAGGTCCACCACTGAAGCCCCATTGTTAATGTACATACCCAAAGGGAGGGGTGGAGCCTGCTATAGCAGCCTCATTCTCAAAGTGCTCACAAAGGGTGCAGCTCCATGTCTATGAACTCTGGGAGCTTGCAAGCACTGGCAGGCTGCCAACATGTAAAGGCAAGGATGAAATCCAAGCTGATACCCATGGGATGCATGACTTCAGATACAGGGCTGAAATTTGAGTGCCCTAAAGGCTGTGTGATCTCTGGATTTACACACCACAGGCGGTTTTGTAAACTCAGTTCCTGTAGGACATCTGAGTGGATTAGTAGTGCTTCCATGACTGGGGTAGGTCCAATGACAGTGGCTGCGGACACTGTGGGTACATGCATGCAAAGGCCAGGCTGGGATCTGGGCTGACTCAGTAACCCCCCTGGTGGGTCTGGGTGCATGACTACAGTACTCTAGGTGCNTGCTTCCATGACTGGGGTAGGTCCAATGACAGTGGCTGCGGACACTGTGGGTACATGCATGCAAAGGCCAGGCTGGGATCTGGGCTGACTCAGTAACCCCCCTGGTGGGTCTGGGTGCATGACTACAGTACTCTAGGTGCTGGACCTCAGCAGTTTTGTTTTAATAGATCTGTGCTAGTGGCTTTATGACCATAGAATTTGAGAGACACCAAGGCCAATTGCCAGAAATTCCATGGTTGAGTCAGGGTGAGAGCAGTACCCAAAAAAACTGTACTTTGTGAGTCTACACAATGGGTGACAGGCAACATCGCAGAGTGCTCTTTCTGCTGTGCAGTTCCTGGAGAATAATAATCAGTGGCTTCTCTTCCAATGGAAGAATTTCATTTCCACCTAACTCACACCACAGTTCAGAAATGGATCTGAGTGTGTCTACCCAACAACGAGGGAGCAGACTCTGTCAAGGAAAGGGCTAAGACAATTGCACAGTAAAGAGGAGCCTGACCTCAACATTCAGTGCAGGATCTGGTCACCACAACAGTACTCACACCCCTTGTCAAGGGGATATGGAGAACACACACTGAGGAAAGATGAGGCAGGCATTCACACTAAAAACAGGCCTTGATCAAAACTTTAGACTCACAGAGGATACACAGGGACACTCCCACGTAAAAACAGTCCTTCAAGACCACAGTAGATAATTGTTTCACTTAAATTCGTACAATCAGAGAAATATAAATAAAATGAAGAGAGAAACTACTTCCAATTAAAAGATAAAGAGAATTCTGAAAGAATAATGGAACAGACCTCTCCAGTCTACTAGATCTCGGGTTCAAAAAGGTAGCAATGAAATTACTGAAGAATTAAGAAAGGCTATCAACAGAAATGCAGATTACTATAAAAAAAAGAACTAGAAACTTTAAGAGGAGCCAATTAAAATTAGAAAACTCATTTGCTGAAGCAAAACCTGAGCTAAAGGCAGTAAATAGCAAAGTGGATAATTCAAAAGAAGAAATAAGTGATCTAGAAGATAGAACACATTAAGTTCTCTACACAGGAACATTCAAGTTATGAAGTTTCAAAGCTGTGAATGTGCATTACTAATGAAGATCTGCTGGAATTGGGAGCCCAGGGCAAGAAGACAGACAAGAGGAAGAAGAAGTAACTGAAGAATTGAAGAAATTCACAATGCAGGAAACGGCAAGGGGCTTTTGTTTCTTGAGGGAGCACTATTAGTTAATGAGGGACAGGACCTGAACATAGAATGGTACATGAATGTTACAGCGGCCATTCAGAACTCAATCCAATGCTGCCCTGTCATCAATGATGAGAAAATGAAAGAGCTACTACATAGATTTAAAAAAATTAAAAGGCTGAGCACCAAAGAATTGATGTCTTCGAACTGTGGTGCTGGAGAAGACAGTGTCCCTTGGACAGCAAGGAGATCAAACCAGTCAATCCTAAAGGAAATCAATCCTGAATATTCATTGAAAGGACTGATGCTGAAGCTGNATAGATTTAAAAAAATTAAAAGGCTGAGCACCAAAGAATTGATGTCTTCGAACTGTGGTGCTGGAGAAGACAGTGTCCCTTGGACAGCAAGGAGATCAAACCAGTCAATCCTAAAGGAAATCAATCCTGAATATTCATTGAAAGGACTGATGCTGAAGCTGTAGCTCCAGTACTTTGGACACCTGATGGGAACAGTCAACTCATTGGAAAAGACCTTAATGTTGGGAAAGATTGAAGGCAGGAGGAGAAGAGGGAGGCAGAGGATGAGATGGTTGGATGGCATCACTAACTCAATGGATATGAGTTTAAGCAAACTCTGGGAGATAGTGAGGGACAGGGAAGCCTGGCATGCTGCAGTTCAAGGGGTAGCAAAGAGTAAGACATGACTGAGCAACTGAACAATAAAAACAACTACCTAGATATCACTGGATTGGTTTTTCAAGAGAGCACATAGAATTGAATCCAGCAAGGAATTAGAAACTGTGCTGTCTATGTCAGATGTTGCCAGGAGCCAGTGTGAGGAACTCCGCCCGTGGCAAAAGTCATGAGGATCGAGCCTCAGGTGACCCCTGTTCCTGAGCATCTACTCCCAAAACCAGAGTCTGCCTACTTTACTGCTTTTGCTCTCACCTACACCTCTGACTTTATGGGGGGCTATTCCCCACCACCTCTTTCTGTAAAGGAGTTAATTTAGGACTCCAGATAATAACTCCGCCCGTGGCAAAAGTCATGAGGATCGAGCCTCAGGTGACCCCTGTTCCTGAGCATCTACTCCCAAAACCAGAGTCTGCCTACTTTACTGCTTTTGCTCTCACCTACACCTCTGACTTTATGGGGGGCTATTCCCCACCACCTCTTTCTGTAAAGGAGTTAATTTAGGACTCCAGATAATAAATCTCCTGGGCATGACAAGGGTGTCTCAGGGCAAACCTCTCTGCTGGAAGACTAGCTTGTGTGACAGGATTATCCATACTCTTGCTACTACCTACATGATTGTTTACAACCTCTCAACCATCAACAGCACAGAGAGTCTGGAGTATTTTGAAAGTCTTAGTTAGCATAGGGTTTTTCTAAAGATAAAAATCATGTTGGTGCAGGGTTTCATTGCTGAGTTAATGATTGCTGCCAGGCCTCCATATCCTTAGGCACCTGGGAGTATGTTAATCAATGTGATTGGAATGTAGAAAAAGAAATATAGTAGTTTTGATCTTAGCAATACTAGACTTGAGTTAATGAATTTTCTTTTTGTTATAGATCATTGTGCTCCTCTTTCTTTGTTATAAATCATTGTGTCCTTGCTATGTAAGAATGTAACTTTATCACTATCTTAAGGATGTAACTTTATCACTATCTTATTTTCACTATAAAACTAAGTAGATCTTAAGGGGAAACAAGTTTTCTGATTGACTAACCTTTATCAATAGAAAGTTAGGTGGGGCCATAAAATGTTGACTGGTCTCCAGACCAGAACATATTGTGAACAAATGTAAGACCCTTGTAAGAACAAAGATATGCTAAGAACACTGTCTTTAGTGTGTGACTCTGTTACATCTATCTCTATGTATAACTAAAAGTATAAAAGTGGACCTGAAAAATAAAGAAACGGGACCAGTTCCTGGAAAGACTGGTTTCCCCCGTGTGGTCTTTTCTTGTTCTCTTCTTTTCTGGCTGAATTCCCATCTGGAGCATGGAGGCTTGCCCTGTCTACTTACTTGCCCTGGCTTCTAAGACCCACACGAGAGGGAGCCCAAGGCGGGGCACCCTCCACTATTCAAGCAGGTGCCGGTGGCCTACGAAGATGGTGCAAACTCCTTGTCTTGGAGTTTTACTGGTTTTCCATGTAAACCAAGTTATTCAGCCTCTTCTCCACTAATATTTCCTACTACACTATTCTTTCCTAATCTCTCTTCATATTTCTAATCAAATAGCTCTTTCCTAGAACACTGACTCCATCCCCGCTTTGAATTCCCTGGATCCACCGGGGCTGGACCCCGGCAAAATGTGAGTGAAAATGCAAATTGTCCTCCATCTCCTACTGCTGATGGTACTTCAGCTCTACCGTCTCCCACCCCTTCTCCCTTCCCAGATCAGTAACTCTTCTTGCTTGTTCATTTGATGCCAGTTGCTGTGTGCCAGCTATTGTACTGAGCTACTGTACTTTTCAAACTACTATACTGTAAGATTAAAAATGTTTATATTTGCTTTTTATGTATTATTTGTGTGAAAAGTATTATAAACCTATTGCAGTACAGTACTATGTAGCTGATTCTCTTATTTGGGTAGCTAGGCTAAATTTGTTGGAATTATAAGCAAACTGAACTTATGAATATGCTCTTGAATGAGACTTGTTCATATGTAGGGGACTTACTGTAATAGAAATCACTCAATCAGAAGAACAGATAGAAAGATAAATTAAAAAAAAAAGAAAGAAAGCAATATATGACACCCATAGGGCTTCCATGGCGGCTCAGATGGTAAAGAATCTGCCTGCAATGCAGGTGACCCAAGTTCAGTCCATGGGTTGGGAAGAACCCGTGGAGAAGGGAAGGTAACCCACTCCAATATTCTTGAAGAATTCTATGGATAGAGAAGCCAGGTGAGCTACAGTACACAGGGTCGCAAGGAGTTGGGTCACAACTGAGCAACTAACACACATACAATAATATAAAGCATCCCAAGCTATGCATAATAGGATCCCAGAAGGAAAAGGAGATCAAAACTGTATTTGAAGAAATGATGAGTGAAAACTTCCCAAACGTAAGGAAGGAAATAGATATCCAGGTACAGAAAGCACAGAGGGTCCCAAGCAAGATGAACCTAAATAGACCTACAACAAGACATATTATAATCAAAGGGGCAAAAATTAAAGAGAGGATTCTAGATGCAGCTAGAGAAAAACAGTTAACTACAAGGGAACCTCCATAATGCTATCAGCTGACTTCTCTACAGAAATATTGCAGAAGAGAAGGGAGTAGCAATATATATTCAAAGTCCTAAAAGGGAAAACATGCAACCTAGGACACTCTACTCAGTAAGATTATCACTTAGAATAGAGGAGAGATGAACAATTTCTCAGACGAGTAAACCTAAAAGAATACCATAATACTAAATGTATTGTAAAAGAAATACTGAATGGTCATCTCTAAATGGAAAAGAAGCAAGAATTTATAGGAAAGAGAAAAATCACAATTGGACGTAAGTCACTTAAATGTGTCAGTACACAGATTAAAAAAAACATTTTTGTGAAAGCAATGATAACAACAATGAACAGCAAATGATAAACAAGAAGATATAAAGGAGGACATCAAAAATCATAAAATCATAAAATGTGAGGGAGGAGAGTAAAATAATGTACTTCTTTAGAATATGTCTGAGCCTATATGACTACCAGTCTAAAGCAAGTAGATATAGCAAAGGGTCAATATACTTGAAAAACAGAGTAATCATAAATCAGAAAAGTACAATAGATTTATAGAAATCAGGAAGAAAAGATCACAAGCATATTACAAGAACAAGCCATCAAACCACAAAAGGAAAAACAAAAAAGAAAAAGGAACAAAGGAGAAACACAACATCAACTGGAAAACAAGGTTTAAAATGGAAGTAAATACATATCTATCAATAATTACCTTAAATAACAATAGATGAAAGGATCTGATTAAAAAATATAGAGTGGCAAATTGCATAGAAAACAAAAGCCTACATATTCTGCCACAAGAGACCCACTTTAGGGCTAAGGACACACAGAGATTGAAAGTGAAGGGATGGAAAAAGATGTTTCATGAATAAAATTGACAAAAAAACAGGGGTATCAGTATTCAAATCAGACAAAATAGACTTTATGCAAAGCCACAAAGAAAGATAGAGAAGGATACTTTATAAGGACACTATATAATGATAAAAGAATCAATACAAGATGAGATTATTTTACTTGTTATCATGTATGCACCCATATTCAAGACATGGGAGGACAATCAATAAATGGCAAAAATTAAATTAAAAAAAATGCACCAAATATAGGAATGCCTAAGTACATAAAACAGTGAACAGTCATAAAGGAGAAATTGACAGGATTACAATAAGATTAGGAGAATTAACAGCCCACTCACATCAATGCAGAGACCTTCTAGACAGAAAATCATTAAGGCATTGATAATTCTAAATGATAATAAAACAGTAAGACAATTGATATTTTCAGAACATTAAATCAAAAAATGCATAATTCTTTACAAGTACACAGAGAACATTCCCTAGGACTGATAATATACTAAGATATAAAGTAAACCTCAACAAATTTAAGAGGACAGAAATTATGTGAAACATCTTTTCTGACCACAATAGCATGAAACTAGAAATCAACCACAGAAAGATAAACTAGAAAAGAAAAACACAAAAAAACAGACTATTACATGAAGACTAAACAATACACTACTGAAAAAAATCAACAGTTCAATAATGAAATCAAAGATAAAATTTAAAAATACCTTGAAACAAATTACAGTTGAAAGCACAAC
>SJYT01017886.1:40724-50952 GCA_006410635.1 Cephalophus harveyi | reverse complement strand
CCTTACCTGGCCCTTCTCTGTAAAGGTCCCCATCGTTCACAATGTCTTGAAATTCCTTTCAGAAAAGGTAAAGGAAAACCATGGCTATATCCATACTTACATGTTGATACGGAGGTTGGTAGTACAGAGTAATTTCAGCCTAACAATCCAGGGACTTTCCTGAGTGGCGAGTGGCTCTGTCTAGTTCCTTCTGTCTTGCTTCTTCATCTATCCTGTAAGCCTTTGTGCTACTCTTCAAGATTGGAGCTGGGTCATAAGCATGTCTGCGTCCTGGAGCCCACTGACAGTACTCAGTCCTGCAACCAGAAGAAAGACCAGGAGTGTCATCTGGTCACATGCCTGGGAAGAAGAGGGGGGCAAGTTTTACTGGCCCGCTAGCAGTCTCTTCTCTTGGAGAAGGCAATGGCATCCCACTCCAGTACTCTTGCCTGGAAACTCCCATGGACGGAGGAGCCTGGTAGGCTGCAGTCCATGGGGTCGCTGAGTCAGACACGACTGAGTGACTTCCCTTTCACTTTTCACTTTGATGCATTGGAGAAGGAAATGGCAACCCACTCCAGTGTTCTTGCCTGGAGAGTCCCAGGGATGCTAGAAGCAAAATATATGACTAAAGATTGTCTGGTTTAATTTCTTTATACCTGGGCAGTTTTAGTGCCACCCCCCAACATCTGGGATGGTTAAAAATGCTACAAGCTCCAGAGTGTCAGACAAGCTGTTAGAATTCTTCTCAAGACAGTGATCCCGGCAGATACAGATAATGGCACAGAGTTGCCTCTTCAATTAAAATTCCTTGGCTCCGCCCAACCCAAGAAAAACAACTGCTTTTCTCTCTTCTTAAATATTATCCTACATGTACTGGCAGTATATGATGGTGCCTTATGCTGTTTCAGCAAGGGATTTCTTCTTCCTAATGTCTAGATTATTCTAGTCTAAATTACTCCAGCTGCACTGTAAGCTTATTTGCTTTCATCTTGCCTTAAATGAAAGCAGCAGCTTTTAATTATCTTTCTATTTTCTTGGCTTCATTGCTTTGTTCCTGTGTGGCTTGACTTCAACCCTATAATTTCTGATTCAGGCTTTGAATATCCTAAATTCACTGTAGTATGTTGTGGCTGTGTGCATGTGTATGTGTGTGGAGGGAGGGAGGTGTACCTGACAAGAATGTATATAATGAATAAGTGAAAGTCGCTCAGTTGTGTCTGACTCTTTGTGACCCCATGGACTGTAGCTTGCCAGGCTCCTCAGTCCATGGAATTCTCCAGGCAAGAATAGTGGGGTGGGTTGCCATTTCCTTCTTCATATAATGTCTGAATGTGATTACAAAAATAAAAATTAAAATGAGTGCAGTATCCCTTATCACCAAGCTTAAGAAATACAGCCTCACCAGTTCCCTTGAAGCTTGTCAGACGGGCACATGTGTCATGCCTTTGTGTTTCCCCTCTCTCATCCCCGTAGATGTAACACTATCATGAACATCATGTTAATAATTTCCTTAGTCTAAAAAAGTTCTGTAGCATGTGTGTGTCTCCCAGTACATTTGGTTGCATTACTTGATTTGAACTTAATGTAAATTGATTCATATGTCTTTTGGAATCTGTTTCTGCTTCTGATCAATGCTGTGCTTTTTGAAATTCATTCATGCTGGTGTGTGTAGAACTTGGTTCATTCATTTTCAGTAATGTATGGTATTCCATTATATAAATTGACCCAATTTAGTTATTCATAATAATTTAATTCACAATGGCCACAGATAAACATAAGATATTGGTGGCTGGAACAGCTAAATGTCCCCCAAATCCCTATTCTTCCATTGTATAAAGTTGTAGCTGGTAGGCAGCTATCCAGCCAGGGAATTTCCCAGACTCCCTTACATCTAGCTGGAGTTTTGTGACATTTGCCCAGTGAAATCAAATAGAAATGATGTGTGTAACTTGGTCAAGGAGGTTAAGGGAAGGGTTGTGTCTTCTCCATCCTCTTTCAGTCCTCTCACTGGCTGGATGTCAACAGCCAGGGCAATCTTAGAAACCTAAAGTTGAAGGTGGCAATGCCTTTCTCAGTTGTGGGTCCTAAAGAATTATGTGTAATAGAATCTGTTATATAAGATAAAAACCAAACTTCATTGTGTGAAGCCAGTGAAATTTTGGAGTTATTTGTTATAGAAGCTTAAGTTATCCTAATTAATGCAAACTAACAAGAAATGTCCAAGATTTTTATCAAGAAACTTCTAAAAGTTTTAGAAGAATGCAGAAGATCTGAATAAATAGCATGTTATGGACGAGATAACTGATTTCTACAAAGATGTAACTTTCTCCTTCAGTTCAGTTCAGTTCAGTTACTCAGTCGTGTCCAACCCTTTGCAACCCCATGAATCGCAGCATGCCAGGCCTTAAGAAACAGTCCAATGCAACAGAACAAACAGGTCAAAGACAGACCCACATACATATGAGAACTGGGCATACGACTAAGTATGTCAAATCAGGGAAAAAGTGGATAAATAGAAAAATGTTGCCAAGACAATTAGCCACCCATTTTGAAAAAAAATAATGCTGGATGATTTCAACCTCACACTATTCTCAGAAAATAAACAGCAGTAACAAAAATCAACAAACTACAAAGGGTTATAAGAAAATGTATTTATATCCTTGAGATTAGGGAAAATCATAAAGGAAATTCCAAAAAATAAGGAAAATATTAACAAACTTGATAACATTAAATTAATATTATATTAATATAATGTATGGAAATGGCACCATAAGCAAAGGAGAAAATAGTTACTATATATATATATATATATATATATATGGTAGGCAAATAATTAATACCAAGAATATATAAAAATAAAACTCCTACAAATTGATAAGAAAATGAAAACCCAAAGAGTAGAATGGGCAAAAGGCATGTTCTGGTTATATCTAGACAAACCTGTAATTCAAAAAGATAAATGTAAGCCTGTGTTCATAGCAGTGCTATTCACAATAGCCAAGGCATGGAAGCAACCTAAATGTCCACTGACAGATGAACGGGTAAAGAAGATGTGGTGCATACATACAGGGGAATACTACTCAGCCAGAAAAAGAACTAAATAATGCCATTTGCAGCAAAACTAGAGATTATCACACTAAGTGGAGTAAGTCAGAAAAACACAAATATCATACAATCTAAAATATGACATAAATGAAACTATCTATGAAATACAACCGGCTGGAAGTTGCCAAGGGGGAGAGGATTAGGAAAGGGACATATTAGGAGGTTGGGGTTATCAGATATTAGCTTTTATATAGAGAATGGATAAACAAGAAGGTCCTACTGTATAGTACAAGAACTATATTCAATATTCTATGATATGTACCACATCTTCTTTATCTATTCCTCTGTTGATGGGGATATATACAACAGAATATTACTCAACCATAAAAAAAGAATGGAATAATGCCATTCGCAGCAACATGGATGGACCTAGAAATTGTCATACTGGGTGAAGTCAGACAGAAAGACAAATATGATATGATATTGCTTATATGTGGAATCTAGAAGAAATGGTACAAATGAACTTATTTATAAAACAGAAATAGTGTCACAGTTGTAGAAAACAAGCTTATGGTTACAAGGGGAGGTTGGGATTGACATATACAAATAATATATATAAAATAGATAACTAATAAGAACCTGCTATATTGCACAGGGAACTCTACTTAATACTCTGTCATGACCTATATGGGAAAAGAATCTAAAAAAGGAATGGATAACTCATTCACTCTGGTGTATAGCAGAAACTAACACAACATTGTAAACCAACTATACCCCAACAAAAATTAAAAATATAAACACAGTGGGAAAAATTTTCAAAAAAGGTGCACTTAAAGGTTCATTGATGCTGGGAGAATAAACAAAATGTGATATAGGCATATAACACAGTATTTTTGAGCCTTGACAAGGAAGGAAATTCTGACATACTCTACAATGTGGATGAATCTTGATGACATGCTTAGTAAAATAAACCAGTCACAAAAAGAGAAAAACAAATAAAATATTTTGTGATAAACCATAATGGAAAATAATATTAAAAAAGGAGTGTATATATATGTATAACTGAATGACTTCATTGTACAGGAGAAATTCCCTGGAGAAGGGCATGGCAACCCACTCCAATATTCTTGCCTGGGAAATCCCATGGATAGAGAAGCCTGGTGGGCAACAGTTCAGAAGGTCGCAAAGAGTCAGACACGACTGAAGTGTCTTAGCACACACATAGAATGCCACTTATAAAGTGTGAAAAAAAAAGAAACCCCACAAAACAAACTTCTATTTCTGTATGTACTTATGGAAGCATGTAGACGGAGAAAGTTAGAAAGGAGGATCAACACCAAACTAACCAGGAGCCTAGCAGTGGTGGGCAAGTGGGACTGTGAGGGCAGAGGGGACATCTTTTACAATGAGAATATACTTGTGTATTTAATACTGTAATTTAATAAATCAAAATAGCAAAAGACATAAATGCTGAGGCTTCAAGTCCAGCGATTCCCTTTTTTTTTGAGAAACCAAATTTTACTAAAAACACAAATACGTTACTTTTTGCAAACAAATCCATGACACGTATCTAGATAGTGAGGTTAAATAGCCACTTAGCGCTCATTTAAGTCTACAGCACCTCTCAGGTTCTGAGAGAGTGGCCCCATGCCCTTGGACACAGGTGTCTGGGCTGGTTCTAGGTGGTGACAGTTCAGGCTAAAGTTTAATGCCTTAAATATTGGCTTCACGTGAGTCCCGCCAGCTTCCCTGGTGGCTCAGACTGTAAAGCGTCTGCCTGCAATGCAGGAGACCCAAGTTTGATCCCTGGGTTGGGAAGATCCCCTGGAGAAGGAAATGGCAACCCACTCCAGTACTCTTGCCTGGAAAATCCCATGGACGAAGGAGCCTGGTAGGCTACAGTCCATGGGTTCGCAAAGAATCAGACATGACTGAACGACTTCACCTTCACTTTCACGTGAGTACCACACAGCGGCAGCTCTTGACATTAAAAAGGGAGCAGCGCACTAAAGGGAAGGTTACAGGGAGGTTTGGTAAATGTCTAATTCTCACCACATTAACACGCAAACTTAAGTTACTGTATCAGCCATTCTAAAATCTGTATAGAAATACCCAGGAAGACGTTAGCCTCCTTCAAGGCTAGTTGTAGACCAGGACATACATTTTGGAAGTTGGTCCCTTGCAGTGTCTGTAACAGGGGTGTCCTTGAGATGCTGTGGTGGCAGGACAGGTCACTTTCTAGAAGAGTAGCCTGGGGCCCAGCAGCTTCATCCTTCATGCCCTCCTTGGTGCACGTCCAGTTTAGGGGGCATACTCTTGCCTGGAAAATCCCATGGTCGGAGGACCCTGATAGGCTACAGTTCATGGGGTCATGAAGAGTAGGACATGACTGAGCGACTTCACTTCACTTCTCTTGTTGGGGTGAACAGGGAAGAGAAACTCAGTAAATTAGGTGAGAATACAGACTTGGGCTTCACACTCACCCTGCGGTCCCTCTTAGCCCGTGTAAGTGACTTAGGAAGAAGGAATAGCAACCAGCAGGGTCTGAGCGGTTGTCCTGCACTCCTGCTGGGGTCTCGGTTTAGTGGCTGGTGGCTGAGTGCTCTGATGAGCGCTGGTATCTTTTCTGCAAAAGCACCAGTCCACATGGGTAGGATGCAGGTGGGACTGTCCTAAAGCCCCTCCAGTGACAGGTTCATGAGACAGTGGTCGGGAAGCAGCTTAACGGTCTGGCTAACACCATTCTTTCCGAGAGCGGCTGACCTGTGAAGGAGAAGCTCCAGTCCTTGGTCTTCAGTGTTTCTGGTGGAGCAGCAAGTGGAAAACCAGGGCTACATGTAGTGTGGAGAAGCTGGCGTGCTGGGCACAGAACTGCCTGTGAGGGCAACGACCAGTGCCTGGGGGCTGCTTGGTGTGGGTGTCTGCTCCAGACAAGGTGGCTTCCACTTCCTGCAAGGATTGAAATCACAACTTCGACAAACATCGTTTAGCCAGTTTTTGTTCCCTTGCCAAAAAAAAATGCAGAGAACCAAATTCTAAATGACAATAAATACCCTTTTTCCCCACAATATTGCTTAGGAAAATCAAGAGCCAGCAATCCAGTCCTCCTGAAGGTCCTAAGAGTCACGGGCAAATGGGGTTTTCCTGGTGAGGCAGATCCCTGCCTGGGGTGGGCTGGTTCTGTGCTGAAGGCCTGTTGGGTTACATGACACCTAGGGGATGCGATTCTCAGAACAGAGATCCCAGAGTAAAAAATGAGACCCAAACCAACCAGGGGCCTGCTCTTATTGGCTTTAGGCTGATGCCAGAGCTCTGCTAATGGATATGGGAAGGTGGGCAGACACCCCTGAGGGGCTGTCCTGGGCTGGGAGGGAAACTGGCAGAGGGGTGGAGGGTCCATAGTGTGATTTCCATGTCAGAAAACCCTAAGTAGCCTAGATTTATGCTCTAACAGGTCAACTCCAGAAATCCATCATTTGCAGCGAGATCGGGAGACCAAGGTCTCCACCAGATGCTAGTGCAGTGGCAATGATGGTAGCAGAAGGCCGGGTGATGCAGAGATGAGAAATGCTGTGAAGTCAGGATTCACCAATTCACACTGTAAATCAAAGTCCTGATGCCAAACCAGTCTCAGGCACAGGAATAAAAGAAACCATAACAAAATTCCACATTTTGTTCACAGAAGAACATAGGAGGGGGGTCCTAGAAATACTGTGGCAGTGTGCTGTGCTTTGGAATGGAAGCAATGTCTCTCCAAGGAAGCAAGGGTGTGGCAAAGCAGTGGTAGCAGCCAGGGAAGGCTGCCATCCACACTCCAGTGCTGGAAGCCCACCTTCAGACTCATGAAGCAGCAGGAGTGCCACGGAGGCCGGCAGGGCTAGAACAGCTGCATGAAAGAAAGTGAAAGTGAAAGTCGTTCAGTAGTGTCTGACTCTTCGTGACCTCATGGAGTATACAGTCCATGGCATTCTCCAGGCCAGAGACTGGAGTGGGTAGCTGTTCCATTCTCCAGGGGATCTTCCCAACCCAGGGGTCAAACCCAGGTCTCCTGCATTGCAGGCAGATTCTTTACCAACTGAGCCACCAGGGAAGCCCAGGAATACTGGAGTGAGTAGCCTATCCTTTCTCCAGTGGATCTTCCAGATCCAGGAATCGAACTGGAGTCTCCTGCATTGCAGGCGGATTCTTTACCAGCTGAGCTGCCAGGGAAGCTCCGATGAAGCATCTGTAATGAGGTAACACTTGGTTCTTGGGAAGGTGGAGAAAAAGTTCCAAGACCACGAGCACCATGAACTCAAACCCAGTTAGATCGCATCTGCTGAATTGAAACCTTTCTTTTAACTTGTCGATGAGCTGCTCCATGTCACACTTGTGGAGGTCGCTGCTGGTCTTGGTGCAGAGCCTGCAGTTCTGCTTGTTGAGCTCACCCTGCAAGACCAACTTCCCCAAGTACCGGTAGACATGGACACCGTCATGGCTCCAAACCCCATTTCCTGGACAGGTTCTGCATTTCTGGTTTTAAAGTTCTAATTTCGCTTAGCGTTAGCTCGATGTCCAGGGTCTTCTCTGGGAAAGTTTTGTTCATGTCCTTCTTGAGGTTGGGGGGCTTCACGTGCCCTATCCCTGTGGTGATGTAGCAGATGAACATGAAGACGGCGCTTGTGCTTGCCGCAGGGCCCCTAAGAGTCATCCAGGAGGTTGGGGTTGTACTCCAGGGCATCCCCGAGTTGTCCCCTAGTTCTGAGCTGGCAGAGTGTGGGGACACTGGACCAGGGCTGTCTGTCTTGAGTGTGACCAGGGTGTTGGTGGATTAGAGGAACTTGACGTAAGACACAACCTTTCCATTTGCCCCCAACTGGAAGACTATCTCAGAAGAGCCGCTGGAGGGACGGGTCTGCTTCTGGCTGTCCACCCTCAGGTCACTGACCCGCAGCCTTCTGTGTAGGGTGGGCCTGAGAAGTCTGCACACAGGGACCACTTGGCGCAGATCAGAGCAGTCCTGCTGTTCTTGGAGTCATGCTGCCTTATGTCCTTGATGAAGTGAGTCTCCTCCATGCCTTTGGGTCTGGGGATCCAGATATGTTTGGTTCTTTGAATGAGGCACATCCCACTGCATCTTTCAAGGGCAGGCCACAAGCCTTCTCCGGCACTGCCTGTCCAGGCTCTGGCCCAGTCTGAGGGCTGAGCAGGCCCTGGGGCATCAAGGCCCTGCCAGGGGGTTCCAGATGGCTGCGACAGGGCAGCAGGTACTTCTTGCTGCGCAGGCCGGACTCTGGGGCTGCCCGTCGAGGGAGAAGATTGCAGCCTGGTTGCGTCTCGAGTCCCCTTGCCTCTGCAGCACCTGCTGGGTGGCCCTGGCGGCGTGGCTGGGTCTGGGCCCGGGAGTGAGCCGGGTGCTGCACGTGCTTTGGCCACTGCCCGCAGAGATCGTTAACTGGATGGTTTTGGTGGGAATTGTTTTCTTTGTTTGATGTCTTCCTGGGTGACTCTGAGACCACAGGCTTGAATATTGGCTATTGGAGACTATATGGTAAAGTCCTCAATTCAGCTTAAGTGTTTTTATAATATAACTTGTTAAAATTTGGCATCGTGTTTGCTTTGGCAGCACACACGCTAACACTGAAGCGATGCAGAGAAGATAGCATGGGCCCTGTGCAAGGATGACACGCAAATTTGTGAAACATTCCATACAGTTGTTAGGATGGCAAATTTTATGTCATGTGTATTTTACCAAGGTTTAAAATTGTAACAGTTTTGTTTAATTAAAAACATTAAGAAGGATTTCAGTTAATTGAGCCTTGTCGCCATAGTCTGAGCTTGGGTTGGAAAAGAATTTCCAGACAGAGTATTTCAGAAAGGAGAGAGTTTATTAAGAACAAAGAGCCGAGATAATGAAGGTGCTCCAAGCACAGTGGGCTGACTCCCTACAGACCAGGGGAGAGTCCACAGGAAGCTCTTAGAAGGTGGATTGGCTCAAGGGAGAGCCCACGGAAGTAATAGATACTTCTGAACACATAGTTTTGAATGAATTGGTACTTCTGAATAGATAGTTCTGAGTGAATAGATACTTCTGAATAGATAATGAGGGACTCTGCAAATACAACAGGCCAGCTTCCTGACAGACCAGGGAAAGATGACTCTTCGTGGATTAGTAGCCAATTTTTGGAGCCTCAAGACAAAGAAAATTCTTGCTGGAAGGGTAGCATTAAGTGATTGATTAGGGGACTATAGGGTGAGCATTGGGGTGGGCATTTTTGCCTAATATGGGGTCAGGAACTGGCCAATAAGGATCGGGGGCTTTTGGCAGCGGTTACAAAGGGGCTTAGTCATTTCTGGAGATGACCTTGGTTCTGGGCTCCACCTCTGTGGCCTTGGTGTGCAGCCTTGCACCTGTGGGCTTGAGATAGGACTCCGTAAGTCCTTTGTCACTAACTCAAATGTTGTCTGTTTCTCTCCAGATGAACCTTGGTTTTCCCATTTTTCTTCAGGCAAAACTCTGTATTTTCTCACCTGTAGCATTTTTAGGTGTAAGGAGTCTGGGCCTGTTTGTGACCGCCCAGCACACGTGTCCTCTGGGCCATATTAATGCACACCACTTCTGCACGTTTTTGCTCTGCCCTTGTGAGTCAAGGCATTGTCCATTCAGAAGAGAGTTCCTTCTAATCTCAGGAAAACATCCATTTACTCTCCAGTTCCCTATTTCATTTTCTATCCTGTTGGGAGCCAGAGAACAGGAAGAGAGGGCTCAGGTCCATGACTGTGCCTGAGTGAAGAGAACCACAAGAAGAATGTCCTCATGAATAGGAGGCAGCTCAAAAGTTTTTTTTTTTTAATTTTATTTTTACTTTATTTTACTTTACAATACCGTATTGGTTTTGCCATACATTGACATGAATCCACCATGGGTGTATACGAGCTCCCAATCCTGAATCCCCCTCCCACCTCCCACCCCATATCATCTCTCTGGATCATCCCTGTGCACCAGCCCCAAGCATCCTGTATCTGTATCGAACATAGGCTGGTGCTTTGTTCTTACATGATAGTATACACGTTTCAATGCCATTCTCCCAAATCATCCCACCCTCTCACTCTCCCACAGAGTCCAAAAGTCCGCTCTATACATCTGTGTCTCTTTTGCTGTCTCGCATACAGGGTCATCATTGCCATCTTTCTAGATTCCATATATATGTGTCAGTATACC
>SJYT01017886.1:0-39660 GCA_006410635.1 Cephalophus harveyi | reverse complement strand
TGAATTAACTGTGGTGAATTAACTGTGGCAGCTCAAAAGTTGATGCTGAATTTTTTTTTTTTTAATTATAGGTTGCTGCTCTAGACCTTGTTACATAAATCATAGTATAAAATCCTCCAAATTCTGAATTCCAACACACATCTGACCATAAATGCTTCAGGTAGAGGGCATTCAGATTGTGGATCTGTACAGAGAAGCACTTAGAATGGTAGTTCCTGGCATGTAATGCGTGCTCAGTTGCTTCCGTCTTGTCCGACTCTTTGAGAGCCTGTGGTCTGTAGCCCTCCAGGCTCCTCTGTTCATGGGATTCTCCAGGCAAGAATACTCGAGTAGGTTGCCATGCCCTGCTCCAGGGCAGCTTCCTAACTCAGGGACTGAACCTGTGTCTCCTACATTGTAGGTGGATTCTTACTGCTGACCACGAGGGAAGCCCTGGTGTATAATATACATACGCAAATAAACTGCTGGTATTATGTCATGTTTGCCTGGCCCAGTGTGGCTGTTTTACTTAGCCTAGAAACCATTGTCACATTGTGCACATTTAAACTTAGGAAGATCAAGCATATCGTCCTATGACCAAATGAGTGACGCCCCAACTCACTTTAATATAACAAGCCTTCCTTGTCTGCTTATCATCTCTGTTTTGGCTTTTCCATCCCTACCTTCAGTTAGCAAGACAGGGATTCAATGTCGTGCTTATCAGCCGGACACTGGAGAAACTTCAGGCCATTGCTGCGGAGATTGGTGAGTGACTCCAAGAAATAAGGGAGATGTTTGTGGAGCCTACTAGCCAGGTCTGCTCACATCCTGCCTGCAGAGGCATCTGTCAGCATCCCTACATTTTCTCTCTGGTGCCTGGGGTACCAGACTCCTTCGGGGAGCCCAGTTTACAAAGTTAAGTGTAGGACATAAGTGGTTTGAGCTCACTTTAGTTCATCAGTGATTCTTTGGGCTTCATGAAGCAGAAACACATTCACCCCACAAATAGGTCCACTCCTTTCTTGTGTCTAGGGTCTGTCTCTAGAATCTGATCCCTTCATCCAGAGGCCTCAGGTGTCTGAATGCTTCAGTTATTTCCTTTAAAAGCAGGGACTTCCCTTCCCTATGTCTGTGCTGTGCTCCTTGCAGAGGGATGAGAGACAATGCTCACTGCTAGTTGTTGGATTAAAAAAAAAAAAAGATTTGATTCAGGGGTGACATGTATGGTGTGAGGGTTGTACACTATACAACCCTAAGAGATAGGATTTATATTATAATATTTTATTTTGATGATCCAATCTGAAGTGTTTTTAGTCAATAATGATCATCATATCCCCTTCTGAGCATTTGAATTTTAATAATTAATTATTAGCTTAGTGATTAATAAACTCAATGCAAAGGAATGTTTTCAACTATGAAGACTCATGAAGACCATAGCAGGCTGTCTGGGGGCACTCTTATTTCCCTGGGAGAAATTTAGATAAGAGAAGACCGTGGGGGAGTATGTGGCTGAACAATCACAATGAGGAGGTTCAGTGCCCTTGAACCAGTGAATTCTGCTTTTGTTCTCTGACTGGATATCTGAAATAACTTTGACCAGGACTATGATGTTCTTCAGTATTTTCCTTACTGTGCACTTTTCATTGTCTTTTTGAAAAACAAGTAGTGTCTTTGAAATGTTCCCAGGCTATGCCTTAAGACCACTTGCCCTAGACATATTGGGTCTAACTCCAAAGCTGAGTGGGCAGCAGCTAGTGAAATCTGCCTGCAGTTTTTATATCTAAGAAAAAGCTCCCACAGAAGGCAAGTTCACATAGACCAGTGGAAAGAGGATTGAACTTGGAGGGAGCAGAGTGTGGGTGCCCTTGGTCAAGCTAGTAAGCTCCTTAGAGCCTTAATTTTCTCCTCCAGAAAGTGGAGACAATACCTACTTCATTCTTGAGAATATTAAAAAAAATACTGTGCATGTCAATGTTTTTATAAATGCTAAAGTGTTAGACAAATGCGAAGGGTTTCTGAGTGTACGTGGAGAGGACTTGATACTCACTGAGCACAAGGATTACACTTTGCTCTAACAGCCCTTAGCCCACGGGTCTGAAACTTGAGTCTGCACCACAGTCACCCCCAGGGTGTGTGAAACAGATCACCAGGCCCACTCCCAGGGCTTCCTGGTTCAGTAGGTCTGGGTGGAGCCTGAGATTTTATTTCTAACAAGTTACCCGTGATGCTGATGCTGCGGTCTGCGGACCTTGCTTTGAGAACTATTGTATTAAATCTGTTATAATGCCTTTACTTGTCACTGCACTGACTCTTAGAATCACACAGAAACCATCCTTCACAAATCTTTTAACACATCCCAGCATTTATCTGAGGCTATTTCTTGTTTCTAATTAAGATGATGGGCTTGTTCTCTTAAGTGTCTATTCTGTTCAGGTAATACTCAGGGAGTATTAGGGGAATAAGGACAAGAGGGGGATTTGGACACCTGTTCATTGAAAAATAACTATTGTCTCTAATGCAGAGTGGACGATAGGAAGTACTGTGAAGATAATACAAGCAGATTTTGCCAAAGATGACATCTATGAGTATATTAAGGAAAAACTTAAAGGCTTAGAAATTGGAATTTTAGGTAAGTAAAATTGCAATAATGCAAATGCGAAGAGTTGAGTCATTGGAAAAGACTCTGATGCTGGGAGGGATTGGGGGCAGGAGGAGAAGGGGACGACCGAGGATGAGATGGCTGGATGGCATCACGGACTCGATGGACATGAGTCTGAGTGAACTCCGGGAGTTGGTGATGGACAGGGAGGCCTGGCGTGTTGCAATTCACGGGGTCGCAAAGAGTCGGACATGACTGAGCGACTGAACTGAACTGAACTGAAAGCTTGTCGAAATAAGTCAGTGAAATAATGATCTTAGTGAGACTGAATTATTCAGTAGTAGCTTAAATTTAACCCATGACTGTAAGTTGTAGCATTAAACCAAATATTAAAGTTCAGTTCTACAAAAGGCATTACTGGATTAACAAATTTGTATATGGTTTTGGAATGTAGCATACCTACATAGTTTCAATCTTCCCAACCATATTTACTAGTATTAAAATATTTTTCTTTCACTGAAGGTTGACATTTGACAGGAAGAGGGAACTTTGGTCTAATGGAATTAGTTTAGTAAACAAACATTGCTGTGATTGATTCATGAAGTAGTAAGTCAGTATGGTTATTTGAGGATAGAGTTTCTCATTTGGGAAATAAGATCCAATTTTTTTTTTTTTTTGGTGATAATTTATAGATCTGTTTTGTGATCACATACATGGTACAGTGTATTGTAGAGAGAAGGAAGATTTTGATTTTCAAAATAATTACATGGTTACTAATAATAATGTAAAATGTACTCTAGGAAAACTAGAAAGAGCAGATGAACACATAAAAGAATTATGAGTTCCTTAAAATCTTTAAAAGCCTGAGCTAGCATCTTGGTACATATCTTTCCAAATACATACATGCATATTTTCAAAATGAGGATTAAACTTACATACTGTTTTGCAACATTAAAAAAATTATACATCACAAATGTTCTCCCAGGTTTTAAACACTCTGAGCAGTCATAGTTTTGAATGACTGCATTGCATCCCACCATATGGCTGCACCATGATTCATTTTATCTGCATTGTATTATTGGACCACAATTTTTTCCCTTCCAATTTCCTCACTGTTATTGAATTATGTTGCAGTGAACAGCCTTTTATATACATCTTTTTGTACATGCTTTCTTGGAAAACTTCTCAAAAGAAGAATTTCTGGGTTGAATACGACAATTTTTAATGCTTTCAATAGACATTTGCCGTGGACTCTTCTGATATCTTTTCATTTTGCCTTTCTTGGTCAGTCAACAATGTTGGAATGCTTCCAAACCTTCTCCCAAGCCATTTCCTTAACACGCCAGATGACATCCAGGTAGGCTTGTACTGTTCTGTGGATGTTTTCCTCTCCCCCAGTCCTGAGCCCCCAACTGGGTAATACCAGGGCTGGGAAAGGGTGATGGGAGTGTGGCCAAAATTCTGCAATCCAGCTAAATCATGATTGTGATTACTTATTACAGAGCCTCATCCACTGTAACATCACCTCAGTTGTGAAGGTATGTGATCAATGTATGTGCTCAATGCATTAAAATGCAGTAGCTGTTGGAATTTGGCGACTCAGGAGAACTGGCCCCTTCCCTGTAAATGTAGAATTCTTTAAAATTGAACTGTACTTGATTGAAAGACTATGCAGTAGCCTTTTAATTGTCTTATTCTTTTTTCATCAAGAAAATACAGTGGATTCACTCTCCCTAGCATCTGAATCTTATTTCTGCATTCAGTTTTGTCATATGTCAGAACATATGAGGCCTGATGATGATGAAACTTATTCACGATTCCAAAGCAACTTATAAAAATTAGTACCTTCCTCTGATTTTAGTTTTTGTAAATAGAGGAAAGCTCACTCTGGAAAAATGACAGAGACTGTGGCTTGAATTTTATAGACTCTTGTTAAAAAAATATTTGTTGAAGTTTAAGTGCATATGTATTCTGATTCCAGATCAGTTACTAGTTAATTAGACAGCATTGGGCATGCTATTTAGCTCCCTTGAACTTCATATTCTTCATCTGCTATTAATATATTGAGGCTTGAACTAAGTGGTATGTCAAGTGCCATTTAGCCCCAAAAGATATAGTCTGTCACTGTTTCCATTGTTTCCCCATCTATCTGCCATGGAGTGATGAGACCAGATCCATGATCTCAGTTTTCTGAATGTTGACTAGTATCATTTAGTTATTCCAAAGGAACCATCTGGAAACACTAGAGTTCTCTATCAAGGGCAAAATTAGAGAATGAGTTTGAGGGCAAAGGGAAGGTGGATAAGAGACTAAATACTGGAACGTTTGAGACAGGGACCCACAAAGTCCAGTATTGTCTCTCTAACTGGGATCATTCACCCAATCAGGCTTTTGGGAAACTTTGAGAAATGCTTTCCAACAGTGCTCCACCTTAATGAAGTTGGGAGAATCAAGGCAAGGGTGTTGCTCCGGAACTGGCAGGGAAGACCTCTTCCAGGGGCAGTAAATTGGAGAGGGGAAGGGATTTTTCAATCCTGTTGTAGCTCCAGCAGACCAGCAGACGTGTATCTAGGGAGACAAGGCTGCTGTTGAACTGAAGAGATGTCCTTCTTTATCTCGTACCTTGTATGTGAGATGGACACTTGTTAGGTTTCCTGACGGCTCCCTAATTCTAACTCCTGTGTGAGTTTTATAATGGCCAACCTACTTTTACCTCTCTGCCAGAATGAAGGGAGTCTGGGAGCCTCAGTGATCGTCCATAAGTCAGTTCCATAGCTTTTCACTCCATTTTCCACAAAGACTTCAGTTTTAGGAAGAAGAAACTAGAGGCCTCTCAACTGTTTGCCATTTGTTTTATGAGGCCTTTGGTAGGTTCCAGCAGACTCTAATGTTGCCAAAATTACCTCTAATGAGTGTCAGCAGATATTCAAGGCCATTTGAGAAGCTGAAGTTCTTTCTCCAGTTTCTTCCAGCACCTATTTCTCAATTCCCACTGCCCATTGCTACTTTGTTTCTGCAAGGGCCAGGGCTTAACTTTGGCCTTCTCTTATAGATGACACAGCTGATTCTGAAACACATGAAATCAAGGTAAGTTCTTTCCTTGAAAAAGCTTGGAGCAGCCTGTGCTGCCTGGCCTGGCAGTCAGCTGACTTGGGGATCAGGGGGACAAGGTTTATCTGCTGCTGCTTTAACAAATGATAAAACTGTGGTGAATGGGACATGGAGATTATGGTTGAAAGCCTAACATTCTGGACCAGGCCAGCTTTGCCAACAGATAAGCATATTTGAAGGTCAAATGTAGCATATACTGGAGGGAGGAAGAAAACAGCAATTCCAGCAGACCTTGTATTAAAAAAAAACTAACAATGAGCTTAAAAGAAACTTCAGAAGTTGGCCTGAGACCATTTCTTTGTTATTGTGCATTTCAATTCTTGTCAGAATGAATACTCCAACTTAGGGGTAAAAATCACTATCCCATCAGTGTCTCTATTTATTCCACATTTTAAATCACCCTAGTACAATGCCCATTTGGGAACTAGTTTTTCTCAGGTGGTATTCATTAAAGCAAATGGTTGATAATTTTATCTTCCCTAGAGAAAGAAGGGGCTTGGCCCTGGTATTCAAATGTGAAGTTTCTTGGTTTTTCTGGATTGAATCCATCTATTAGGGAAGGGTTAAAGATACTGAACTTCCAAAGGGTAAGAACCTCAGAGACGTGTAGGAGTGCCTGTGTAAGCTGATGATGGACTGTCAAATTCCACCCAGGACAGGATTCTACACATGACATCTTTCCTGTTGTGGGTCATTTTTATGAGTCAGAAGGGACTTTGAGCTCATGTGGTCACACTTGAGAGAGAAGGCTCCCTTCCCCTTTGAGTCTTGTCTGAGCTGAGTTGGTTCTCTGCATTTTCATGGGGGATCTTTGCTGTAGCTGAGCCATGTTTCCTTGTCACCAGCCCTTGAGGTCAACTGGCTACCAACTGACATCACTGTATGGTAGGTTCATGATGGAGGTGAAGTTGGACTGAGTTCTTGGAAGCAAAATGCTTAGCACACACACAGAAACCTAGAGAAGATGGAAGTTTCCTAGTGTTCAGAGTCCCTTTTTTTCTCCCTTCTCAAGGTGTAATCAAGTATCAAAGTAACTGAAACTCTGTTTCATTGCCTGTTAGGCAGAAAGGTCTCATCTTGAACATATCTTCTGGGGCGGCCCTCTTTCCCTGGCCTCTGTACTCCACATATTCAGCTTCCAAGGTGAGTGAGAGAGGTAGTCCAAGCCTCTGTCTCCTTCTTCCCCTTGGTTTTCCCATTTAGCACTTTCCTTCAGATCATCTGGCAAGCTGATAGGCAGATTTGCCTAGAGGCCCTCTTCTAGGTACAGGGAGCTAGTTCACCAGTATCTGGGTGCAAATTTGAAAAAGATGCTACCCTGGGCTGATGAAGCCTTACGGTAGTGGTAGCGTAGCCAGGCAGTGCAGCCCCCTTTCACTTCCTTGCCTGGGAGCAGGTGCACGCTTCATGGAAGCAAGTAACATTGTATTGATAGTTTCTTTCCATCCCAGAGACCTCCCTGGGTGTGGCATCTACACACCTTGGCCCTAAGTAGGTATTTATTACAAAATGTATATTCCTGCTCTTTGAGGAAGCTCTTCCCAGACCAGGAAATGAAGTTCTAACTAACTCCCAGCAAGTTGAGCTCCCTTGGTGTCCTTTGAAATCTGAGCAAGTTGGCTTTGAGAGAGAATCAAGTCCTTAGGTGTTTCTCCTTCTTGTTCCAGGCTTTTGTGTGCACATTTTCCAAGGCACTGCAAGCAGAATATAAGGAGAAGGGAATCATCATCCAGGTGAGGTCAACAGTTCTGAGTCCTTGGGAATGGGAACTCTGGACCCCATGGAGCCAGGGGCACTCCTTCTGGCAGAACGGGCTGAGCATGTGTGACTGGGAGAGAGGGTCTGTATGACACCACGTGGGTTCCTGTGATCCTTGAGGTGCCAGCGGGGCCACCATGGTTCTGCCTGTTGCTGCCCTCATCCGTGCCCTGAGTGCTGGAGAAGGAAATGGGGTGAGTGAGTGCTCAGAAACACTTGCTGCCTGATGCTGCCATCAGGACAGAAATTAGGGTCTTGTCTAACCATCCTTTACTCTCTGACCTAGATCCAGAAGATAGGCTCATGTGGGAGGAACTATGTGTGGGGAACAAGCAACAGAAAACCGGTACTTGGTCTGTGTTGGAAGAGGGGAGAGAGTGCTGTGTTTGGTTGCTGTTCATCTGTGATGGGCCACAGAAATTCCCACACTCTGGTTCTTGAGCAGTAGGGGAAGAGGTGCCCTGCTTTCTCTCTCTCCTACAGTGACAGCACAGTCATGGAGCTGACCTTGTTTGAACTGTAAACTGAGCTGTATCATCACTGCGGTCTTCAGCCTGAACAATATGCCGTGTGCTTTCTTTGGCAACACAGTTAACTCTTAAGTGGTTTCTGGAACTTGGAATAAACAGTTTAGAGAGTTTTTTTTGGTTAATTGTTTGTGGAGAAGTTTGATGACATAGTATTATACATGAATAGGGCTTCCTATGCAGCTCAGTCAGTAAAGAATCTGCCTGTGATGCAGGAGACCTGAGTTCAATTCCTGGGTCGGGAAGATCCCCTGGAGAAGGAAATGGCAACCCACTCCAGCATTCTTGCCTGGAGAATCCCATGGACAGAGGAGCCTGGCAGGCTACAGTCCCCGGGGTCACAAGAGTCGGACACTACTTAGCAACTCAACCACCACCATATATATGAAAAAGTCACACTCATATTTTTAAAGTTAGTGCTATACATAGTGAAGTGAAATCGCTCAGTCGTGTCCGACTCTTTGCGACCCCATGGATAGTAGCCTGCACCAAGCTCCTCCGTCCATAGGATTTTCAAGGCAAGATTACTGGAGTGGGTTGCCATTTCCTTCTCCAGGGAATCTTCCCAACCCAGTGCTATACATACCAATTTCAATTAAAACACTTAGGTGGCCATTCCTATGAATTAACCAGCTATAGGATGAAGCTTATTTGATAGGCAGGTGTGAGTTAATAGTAGGAAATGTGTAAATAAAAGCATCTTCCCAGTTATAGTGAGTACAATCCCATTCTCAGCCTTGCTGAACTGAAGTCTTACTTATCAAAGATTTTTCCCTTCTATTCATTCTCCAGCTCCTAGCTGAGGACAGATTCCTTTTGCAACAGTGTTACTCTGTGTAAGCTAATTTTGCTGCAGTAAAAAATAATTTCTAAAATTTCATTAATTTAAAACCACAAAGATATATTTCTCATTCATGCTACATATTCACTGTGAACTGTCAGAAGGGATTAGTTCATTGTAGGGACACGGGTACTTAGGCTGATGGAACAGCCTCCATCTTGAATATTGTCACTTGACATGTCAAAGAAAAAGTGGTATAAGTTCAAGAGAATTTCCTTTGATAACTAAGGGCTCTGGGTCGGACAGGTCACCTGTCACTTTTACCCATACTTTTTGGTTAGATCTGATTCCATGGTCCCACCCAACTATAGGGACCTAGGAAGTATTTGTCACTTGACATGTCAAAGAAAAAGTGGTATAAGTTCAAGAGAATTTCCTTTGATAACTAAGGGCTCTGGGTCGGACAGGTCACCTGTCACTTTTACCCATACTTTTTGGTTAGATCTGATTCCATGGTCCCACCCAACTATAGGGACCTAGGAAGTACAATTCTATCATGTGTTTGGAAGAAAGAAGAACTAGAAATACTTGGTGAGCAGTGCTAATGATTACCAGAGCCACTTGCTTCCTAGCCATGTGACAGTCTCAGCATCATCTTGAGCTTGATAGCTATGGGCCAGAGATACTGTAGCTGCTAAGTCAGTGGGTTCTGTAGAGCAGAAGACATGGGGGAGGCAGGGTAAAAGAAGGGAGCTCCTTCTCTCATGCAGAAGCCTTGGAGTTGCTGCAAGTCCTGGAAAAGACTCTATGATGTTGTGAAAACTAACTGGTCTCTCCAAACATGCATGTAATTGGTACTCAATGAATATTTGTAAAATTCCCGAGGAAGTGTGCACTGTACACTTGGGTTTGATTTTCAAATCCCAGTGCTGCCATTTATCCTCTGAGTGATTTTGAACAACCTGCTTAAACTCTCTGAGCTTGTCTCCCCATCTGTAAAAAGGGGGCTATAATAGCTGCTTACTTCTCTGGGTTACTGTGAAGATCTAGTGAATAAGTAATTATGCAAATTTTTACCAATATTTATTGAGCCCTTGTTTGGTACAGAAAGGTGTTCTGTCAACCAAAACTCACTGTGGGAATGGAAACATTTTTATTTTTTCCCTATCTGAAAACTGAGTTTGAAAATGGGTACTTCTTATGTTTCTCTAACAGTACACTTAGAGATCTTTGGAAGGAAAGTATTATACAAATGAATAACTGTGTCAATTTCCGTGAGAACGAATTGAATTGACTGACACACATTGGATTCAACTGTGAAACAATGTAATTTCAAGTGTGATTAGAAAAAGAAGTGATGTGACAAAAATTTCAAAAGTAATGTGAAGAAAAAGAAAACAAAGAAAACAAACATGGGTTTTTTTTTTTTTTTTTCCGAAAGATACCAAGGTCTCTATGTCAAGGAATAAAGTAAGAAACCCCATCATGAAACCTCATGCCAGGCCACATGTGGTGAGACCACTGGTGGAAGCATGGTGGGGTTTTCAGAGTCCAGTGTGGTGGTGTTTTTTTTTTTTTTTTTCTTACCAGAATAGGAACGATTATGAGGTATGTGCCATTCCTGGATCCTAACTGAAGTGTGAAAGTGGGAATCTAAAGTACTTGAAAGTGCTCCAGTTTTGGTCACCTGTGTTAGAAATAAACTTCTGTGATATCTCTGCCAGATAAAACATAGAACATCCAGTTAAATTTGGATTTCAGATAACAGATAATATTTTGAGAATAAGTATATCCCATCAATACTTGATATATAATTAAACTAAACATTTTTCCATTGTTTGTCTGAACTTCAGGTATAACTGGATGTCCTGCATTTTCACTTTCCAAGTGGGGGAACTGGGTTCTAAGAGCTCGTGTTCTCACTCACCCTGTGTGTACTCGAACCACCTGAGGGAGTGTGACTAAGGCCTCATCCGGGTTGGTTGCTAAGTTAAGCCAGAAATCAACCTTTCTGATCCCAGCTCTGTGCTGGTTCTACACCTTTATCTATTCTATGATCATATATTGTCCTGAGACTTTTTAAGGGAAGAACAGAGTTCGAACATGAAGGGATGGTAACATGGGTGTTAATTTCTCAGGGCTGGGCAGACTGCTCCCGTGTCATGGTTTTCATTTCCCGTTGTAGGTGTTGACCCCATATGCTATTTCAACTCCGATGACAAAGTGTCTAAATACCAACATGATAACCAAGACTGCTGATGAGTTTGTTAAAGAATCACTGAATTATGTCACGATTGGAGACGAAACCTGCGGCTGCCTCACCCATGAAATCTTGGTAATTGATAACTTCTCCTTTCTTAAAGCAAGGGAGGACAGGCGTGCAGGTGGCCCCGGCAGGGATTAGTCAGCTTTTCCTTGCTGTTGGAGCTTCCAGTAGATCTCTGTCACACAAGGGTAGTGATGCCAGAGGTATGCTGCTGAGGGTAATCCAGCCCTTGGACAGGCATATTTAGCAAGGGCAAGGAGAAGCTGGAGGGCTGGATGTCCAGCTATAGATGACTCCGAAGTTGGCATAGCTCATCCTTGGGTGCCTCACCTCTCCCGTCAGAAAGGAAAGTGATTCCCAGAGCTTTGTGAAGGTCAGACCAAAACACAAGGTGCTTCTTCCCTGTAGGGGCTATGTTCTTGGCCTTCTGTGCCAGTAAATGTTTAACTTTCCAGGAAAAAAACAAAACAAAACACCTTGATTGTAGCATTTACTGACCAGGATTGATGTGAAGTTACCAGTGTCTTGTCACTGCACATGAATTCAGGAGGAAGCTCACAATGGGCTCTCGTGAGCAAGTGCAAGACGGTTCCTGTACCCTATGGACTCCATCAAATGTGGAAATAAACTCTGATGTATGTGGCATGAGGACTTCTGGCCATCCCTGGGCTGTTTTTAGGGGAAAAAAAAAACATGACACAAAGGTCGAGGAGTTGCATACTAATACTGAAAACAAACAAACAGGGCCAGGATAGTTCTGTTTCCAGCGTCACCAGAGAATTTTAGCCAGATATTTACTTTTTCTTCGTATATCAGCTTTCTCCTCTACCTCATATGCTTTTCTACTGTGGGAAATTCAGTTCAGTTCAGTCGCTCAGTTGTGTCCGACTCTTTGCGACCCCGTGGACTGCAGCACGCCTGGCCTCCCTGTCCATCACCAGCTCCTGGAGCTTGCTCAGACTCAGGTCCATCGAGTTGGTGATGCCATTCAACCGCATCATCTTCTGTCGTTCCCTTCTCCTCCTGCTGTGGGAATTGTCTCTTTCTCTCTCTCTCCGATGCTAGAGGCATTCATAGGGCAGTGCCCTGAATCCTCCCAAAGCGTTCGGCTATCTCCTGGGCCTCAGTACTGAGGCTGTGGCAAGAGGTAGTGAATGTCTTAGCTGATTACTTGCTACTTTTACTGTCGAATGTCAACAACATGTGGAATCACTGTTTGAACCCACGTTGCAAAGTAGACAACCAGAAAGAATACAAGATCTTTATTGCCATTTGCTGATCTGGTTTTTCTTCAGACCACTGCTTTCTGCATGGCACGAAAACAAATTAGTGGAATGTCTAGTGAATTTTAACTTAGTTTGATCTGATAATCTAAACTGTGCATTTAGGAAATATGCTGCCCATTCAGTTCAGTTCAGTTCAGTTCAGTTCAGTTGCTCAGTCATGTCCAACTCTTTGCGACCCCATGAATCGCAGCACGCCAGGCCTCCCTGTCCATCACCAACTCCTGGAGTTCACTCATACTCGTGTCCATTGAGTCAGTGATGCCATCCAGTCGTCTCATTCTTGGTCGTCCCCTTCTTCTCCTGCCCCCAATCCCTCCCAGCATCAAAGTCTTTCCCAGTGAGTCAACTCTTCGCATGAGATGGCCAAAGTACTCGAGTTTCAGCTTTAGCATCATTCTTTCCAAAGAAATCCCAGGGTTGCTGGAGTGCCCCTTCTAACTGCCTCTCTAAGATGACCCTGGGAAAGAGTACCTATGATCTCCTACTGGTCCTTAAGTGTGTGTGGCTGGTGTCCCCTCATCTACTTGATGATCGCTCACCTTGCTGGCTTATATCTGTGGGGGTGAGGGTGTGACTCTTTCTGTCCTTTGGGCTAGCTACTGATGGCTGCAGATCCCTGAATCTCTGCTACCTCTTTCATCCCGCCACAGGCCAGCTGTCCACATCTGCAGCTTTGGTTAACAGAGGCTCTCTGGCTGTCTACTCTGCATCAGCACCAATGTGAACTGAGAGGTGCTGGAAAATCAAATCTCAGCACCTGCCTTGCTAAGCTGAGATAATATTCTGTGGCTGCACTCCAGAAGAGTGGAGACAATAAACCCTCCTTGGCCACCCTTACTTATTTATCACATTTCCCTATCATTCACCCCAGGCCCCCAGACCTCCAGCCTAAGCTCAGAGGACAAACATATCAGAGAACACACATCTGGCTATGTCTCGCTCTTTCTCTCTTCTACTTCCCACCATCTCCAGGGCTTTTTGTATGCTTTCCCACTGTCATATCCTGTCCATCTCAGAGGGATTTAGCTAGCTCCATTGGGTAAGACATCCTCTTCATCCCTTAGGAGAACTGTGTACTTGCAGTCATCCAGGATATTGATGTTTTAAATGGAATTCATTAGCATTTAGAAAATGTTTTCTTGAGAAAATAGCATGGCTTGCAAGACTATTGCCTTGCTACATACTGTAATACAATTCTAGATGTCAAAAGTTGAATTTTAAAAAAATTTCTCTTTGATTTCTTATGTAACAAATTCTAATCTCTACTGGCAAACAGATGCCAAAAACAAGAAAAAAGTCTGTGCCTGGTGAAGCAAAAGAGAAAACAAGGAAAACATGTAAATCATTAAAACCCTTAAAACCAATTTTGAATATGCCAGGGTGTAGAAAGATCATTGAATCTAAAGTTATGGGTAATCAAATAAAAACTAGCAGACAAGCAAGTCTTCCACTTCAAAGAGGTGAAGTCAACACAGGATGCTGTCTACCCCAAGGAGTTTTGGGGCAACAACTGAGGTGGGACTGGAGCCTCTACTTAAGAATCCATGTGGAACTTGGGGCTTCATAATTATCTCATTTAATCCTCCTAAACATCTTGTGAGACAGGACAGTGGCTCCCCTTTTACGGCTGAGGAAACCGAAGCTCGGAGCTGGGTCAGATCAAATGAAGCTCAGATGGATCCAATGGCCTAAGAGCACCTGGCTTGTAATGGTAAAGCAAGGGTTTAAGCCCACTTTCGCCTGATGCCAAACATTTCCTGGTCCCTTATACATGGTGCCTCCAGGTTGGGAGAAGGTAGATAAAGATGGGGATGGGAGAGGGGGCTTTTTAGAACATTTTCTTGGAGCCTGAGATTTTCATTTATTTTATCTATGGCTGACTTCAGTAATCCAGAACATTTAGTTCAAGACAAGGCTAACGATGTATATCTATGGATGATTCATGTATGACAGAAATCAACACAATATTGTAAATCAGTTATCCTCTGGTTAAAAATAAATTAATAAGAAAAAAACCCCAAGTTAATGGTTTTGTTGTGAAATAAAAAAGTTCTGGCTGGGAGAAAAATGAAGTTTTTAGAGAAGTTGCGTTGATTCATAGAATTGGCCAGAGGAAGAAGACTTCTGCTTCGGTTCAACAACAGAAGTTCCACTAGAGGAACACTTGAACCTTGTAGGGAGTATCGCTATTTCTTCAGGCAGCTTGAGCCTTGTGATTTTTGCACTCCTCTGAGGTATCCCAAAGCAGGAAACAAAATGGTTTCTGGGATGTTTTGTAGGTCGATTGAGGAATGTTGGATTAACAGGATGACACTGTGGATAAAATAATTGGTTTTACCTAGACCTGTTTTATAGGACACAAATGTAATTTGAGGTCAAGAACCTTCCAAGGTCTGTGCCTCTTGCCTCATATGTATGTAAATAGGCATCTGTGCCTCAACTTGCGGCTTCCCCCCTTTTTCAAAGTAAATACTCCACGATAATAATTTACGCCTTGCTCTTGCCTGGAGAGTCCTAGGGACGGGGGAGCCTGATGGGCTGCCGTCTATGGGGTCGCACAGAGTCGGACACGACTGAAGCGACTCAGCAGCAGCAGCACGACTGATTCTGGAGAAGGCAATGGCAGCCCACTCCAGTATTCTTGCCTAGAGAAGCCTGTGGACAGAGGCGCCTGGTGGGCTGCTGTCCACAGGATCCCTTAGAGTTGGACACGACTGAAGCGACTTAGCGTGCATGCATGCATTGGGGAAGGCAATGGCAGCCCACTCGAGTATTCTTGCCTGGAGGATCCCAGGGACAGAGGAACCTGTGGGCTCTGCCGTCTGTGGGTTCGCACAGAGTCAGACATGACTGAAGTGACTTAGCAGCATGACTGATTCATTAACTCTTTAGAAAATTTTTTTCTTCCAGTTTTATTGGGATTTAATTGACATACAGCATTCTATAGATTTACAGTGTACATCATAATGATTTCACTTAACATGAAATTATTAGCACAATAAGTTTAGTGACCATTCATCATCTCATACAGATACAAAATTAAAGAAATTTTTTGTTTAATGAGAGCTCTTAGGATTTACTCTCTTAACAACTTTCATGTATATAATACAACATTTATCATGTTGTACATTATATCCCTGGTACTTTCTTATCTTTTGAGTGGACGTATGTACCTTTTGACTACCTTCATTCACATACCATATCCTCATCTCTGGTTACTGCAAATCTGATTGGTTTTTCTATGTGTTTGTTTGTTTTTGAAGACTAATTGACTTACAATTTTATGTTCTTGTTACACAACACAGTGATTAGATACGTCTATAAATTTTAAAGTTATCGCTGTAAGTCTCTCACTACAGAAAGATATATAATTATTGACCATGTTCCCCACACTGTCCATTTCATGCCTGTGACACATTTGTTTTGCAGCTATAAGTCTGTGCCTCTTGATCTCCCTCATCTATTTTTCTCCTCCCGCCAAACTCCCTTCTGGCAACCACGTGTTTGTTCTTTGGATCTTTGTTTCTGTTTTGTTATGTTTATTTGTTTCATTTTTTAGATTCCACATATGAAAGAAATCATAGAGTGTTTGTCTTCCTATCTACCTTATTTTACTTAGCATAATACCCTTTAGGTATACCTATGTTGCCACGAATGGTAAAATTTTATTACTTTTATGGCTGAGTAAATTATATGTAGTATATAAATTATTACATAGACTAATTATTAATATATAAATTATTGTATCATATATATTATATATATCACATCTTCTTTATCCATGCATCTACTAATGGGCGCTTAGGTTGCTACCATATTTTGGCTACTATAAACGATACTGCAATGAACATAAAGGTGCATATATTTTTCAAATTAGTGTTTTCATTTTCTTCAGGTAAATATCCAAGAATGAAATGGCTGAATGCTCTAGTAGTCTATTGTTAATATTTTAAGAACTCTTCATTCTGTTTTCTATAATATCGGAGGGTTCTCTTTTCTCACATCCTCGTCAGTACTTGTTATTTGTTGTCTTTTTGACAACNAAAGGTGCATATATTTTTCAAATTAGTGTTTTCATTTTCTTCAGGTAAATATCCAAGAATGAAATGGCTGGATGCTCTAGTAGTCTATTGTTAATATTTTAAGAACTCTTCATACTGTTTTCTATAATATCGGAGAGTTCTCTTTTCTCATGTCCATGTCAGTACTTGTTATTTGTTGTCTTTTTGACAATAGTCATTCGGACAGGTGTGAAGTTCCATCTTATTGTGATTTTGATTTGCATTTCTCTGATAATTGGTGATGTTGAGCATCTTTTCATGTGCTTGTTGGATATCTATATGTCTTCTTTGGGAAAATGTCTATTCAAATCCTCTGCCCATATTTTCTTTTTTAATTAATTTTAAACTGGAGTATAGTTGATTTACAATACTGTGTTAGTTTCTTCTGTACAACAAAGTAGGTCAGTTATACATACATATATCCACTCTTTTTTGGATTCTTTTCCCATATAGGTCATTACAGAATATTGAATAGAATTCCCCGTGCTATTCAGTAGGTTCTTATTAGTTATATATTCTATAGATAGTAGTTTATATATGTCAATCTCAATCTCCCAATTTATCCTTTCCCCCTGCCCCTGCTTTCCCCCTGGTAACCACAGATTTGTTTTCTACATCATCTGTGACTCAACTTCTGTTTTGTAAATAGGTTCATCTGTACCATTTCTTTGGAGTCCACATACAAGTGATATTATATAGTATTTATCTTTCTCTAACTTCACTCAGTATGATAATCTCTAGGTCCATCGATATCACTGCAAATGACATTATTTCATTCTTTTTTATGGCCCAGTAACACCTGATTGTATATATGCACCACATCTTCTTTATCCATTCCTCTGCTGATGAATGTTTAGGTTGCTTCCATGTTCTGGCTTCTGCCCATTAAAAAAAAATATTTATCTATTTTTAGTTGATTGATTGGTTTACAATATTGGTTTGATTTCTGTCATACATCAACATGAATTAACCATAGGTGTACGTATGTCCCCTCCCTCTTGACTCTCCCTCCCACACGTTGGTTGTTTTTTTTGATGTTGAGTTTTATGTGATCTTTGTGTACTTTGGATCTCAACCCTTATTGGACAAATCTTTTGCAAATATCATCTCCCATTCAGTAGGTGACCTTTTTGTTTTGTTGGTAGTTTTCTTAGCTGTGCAAAAGCTTTTTAGTTTGATATAGTTTCATTTCTTTATTTTTGTTTCCTTACAGGAGATATATGCAAAGATATTATTAAGACTGATGTCAAAGAACATATTGCCTATATTTTCTCCTAGAAATTTTATAGTTTCAGGTCTTATATTTTAGTCTTTAATCCACGCTGAATTAGTTTTGTGCATGGTAGGAGAAAGTAGTCCAGTATGATTCTTTTGCATGTAGCTGTCCAGTTTCCCCAATCCCTTTTAATGAAGTAGGTGTCTTTCCACTCTTGTATATTATTGTCTCCTTTGTTATAGATTTATTGCCCATGTAAATGTCAGTTCAATTCTCAGTTCTCTATTCTGTTCCACTGATCTGTTTTTCTGACAGTATCATACTGTTTTGATTACAGTAGTATAGTTTGTATAGTATAGCTTGAAATTAGGTAGCATGATACATAACTTTGTTCTTTTTCAAAGTTGTTTTGGCTATTCTTTTGTGTTTCTATGAAAATTTTAGAATTATTTATTCTACTTCTTTGGAAAACTGTCATTGGCATTTTTATAGGGATTGAATTAAATCTGTAGGTTACCTTGGGTAGTGTGTTCATTTTAACAATATTAATTCTTCCAATTCATGAACATGTTGTAACTTTCCACTTTTGTATCATCTTCAGTTTCTTTCATCAGTGACCTATAGTTTTCTGAGTATAAGTCTTTTAACTCCTTAGGTAAAAAGTCTTTTTTTTTTTTTTGATATAGTGGTAAATGAGATTGTTTTCCTAATTTATCTTTCTGATAGTTTGTTGCTATTGCGTAGAAACACAGCAAGTTTCTGTGTATTAATTTCGTATCCTGAAACTTTACTGAATTCATTGATGAGTTCTAATGGTTTTCTTGGGTCTTTTTAAAATTTGCTATGTATACTGTTTGTCATCTGCAAACTGATAGCTTTACTTTGTCCTTTTCAACTATGTATATGTATATATATACACATTTATATATATATATTCTTACATATATATATTCTTTTTCAGTCTTTTCTATTATGGTTTATCACAAGATATAGGATCTTGTTATTTATCTACTTTATATATAGTAGTTTGTATCTGCTAATCCCAAACTCCTAATTTACCTCCCTCCCCCCTGCTATCCCTTTTGGTAGCTATAAATTTGTTTTCTATATTTATGAGTCTATTTTTATTTTTTAAATAAGTCCATTTGCTTATTGTTTTTTAAGATTCCACATGTAAGTGATATTATATGATATTTATCTTTGTCTGACTTATTTCACTTATTATGATAATCTCTAGGTCCATCCATGTTGCTTCAAATGAAATCATTTCATTCATATATATATATATATATATACACACACACACATCCTCTTTATTCATTCATCTGTCAATGAATATTTAGGTGGCTTCCATGTCTTAGTTACTATAAATAGTAATGCTATGAATATTAGGGTGCATATATTTTTTCAAATTCAAGTTTCTCCAGATGTATGCCCATGAGTGGAATTGCTGGATCGTATGTCAACTCTATTTTTAGTTTTTTAAAGACTGTCCATACTCTTTTCCATAGTGGTTGCTCTAATTTAGTTACTATAAATAGTAATGCTATGAACATTAGGGTGCATATATTTTTTCAAATTCAAGTTTCTCCAGATGTATGCCCATGAGTGGGATTGCTGGATCGTATGTCAACTGTATTTTTAGTTTTTTAAAGACCATCCATACTGTTTTCCATAGTGGCTGCTCTAATTTACATTCCTATCAATAGTGTAGGAGGGTTTCTTTTTCTCCACACTGCCTCCAGCATTTATTATTTGTAGACTTTCTAATGATGGCCATTCTGACTCATGTGAAGTGATAATGCATTATAGTTTTGATTTGCCTTTCTGTAATAAATAAGATATTGAGCATCTTTTCATGTACCCATTGGCCATCTGAACCTTGACTATTCACTGGAAGACCTGATGCTGAAACTGAAGCTTCAACACTTTGGCCACCTGATGCAAAGAGCTGACTCATTGGAAAAGACTCTGATTCGGGGAAAGGTTGAAGGCAAAAGGAGAAGGAGGTGGCAGAGGATGAGATGGTTAGATGGCATCACTGACTCAATGGACATAAATCTGAGCAAACTTAGGAAGATAGTGAAAGACAGGGAAGCCTGGAATGCTGCAGTCCATGTGGTCACAAAGAGTCAGACATGACTTAGTGACTGAACAGCAACAATGTTTTCTTGGAGAAGGAGGTGGCAGAGGATGAGATGGTTAGATGGCATCACTGACTCAATGGACATAAATCTGAGCAAACTTAGGAAGATAGTGAAAGACAGGGAAGCCTGGAATGCTGCAGTCCATGTGGTCACAAAGAGTCAGACATGACTTAGTGACTGAACAGCAACAATGTTTTCTCTGGAGAAATGTTTACTTATGTCTTCTGCCAATTTTTCAGTTGGGTTGTTTGGAGTTTTCTGAGTTATAGGAACAGTTTGTATATTTTGCAAATTAAGCCCTTATTGGTTGCATTGTCTGCAAATATTTTTTGCCAGTTCATAGGTTGTCATTTTGTTTATGGTTTCATTTGCTGTGCATAAGCTTATAAATTTGATTAGGTCTCATTTGTTTATTTTTGCTTTTATTTTAATTTCTTTGGGAGATATTGGGAGTCTTTAATTACTGATTCAGCTTCATTACTGGTAATTGGTCTGTTCATATTTTCTGTTTCTTCTTGGTTTAATCTTGAAAAATTGTACATTTCTAGTGATTTGTCCATTTCTTCTTGGCTGTCAATTTTATAGGCATGTAATTGTTCATAGTATTATGCCACTAAACAATGGTCTGCATGTTTGTGTTTTTTTCAGTTTTTTGTTGTTGCTGTTGCTATTTGATTTCTAGTCTCAATAGTGTTGTGGTTGGAAATATGCTTGATATGACTTCAATCTTCTTAAATTTCCTGAGACTTCTTTTGTGGCCTACCATGTAATCTATCCTGAAGAATGTTCCACGTGCACTTGAAAAGAATGTGTATTTTGCTGCTTTGGGAAGGAATGTTATATATGTAAATAAAGTTTATCTGTCCTAATGTGTAATTTAAGGCCTGTGTTTCCTTATTGATTTTCCATCTGCATGGCCTGTCCGCTGATGGACAAGTGAGTTGTTTAAGTTCCTCTGCTATTACTCTGCTACTGTCAGCGTCCCCCTTTATGCCTGTTAATATATGCTTTATGTATTTGTGTGCTCTTATGTAGGTTGCACATATATTTACAATAAAGACTCTGATGCTGGGAGGAATTGGGGGCAGGAGGAGAAGGGGACGACCGAGGATGAGAAGGCTGGATGGCATCATGGACTCGATGGACGTGAGTCTGAGTGAACTCCAAGAGATGGTGATGAACAGGGAGGCCTGGCATGCTGCGATTCATGGGGTCGCAAAGAGTCGAACACGACTGAGCAACTGGACTGAATTGAACTGATATCCTCTTGAACTGATCCCTTAATTATTATATAATGTTCTACTTTTTCTCTTATTACAGTCTTTGTTTTAAAGTGTATTTTTCTGTTATATGTACTGTAACCTGACTTTCTTTTTATTCCCATTTGCATGGAATACCTTTTTCCATCCCCTCAATTTCAATCTGTATGTGTCCAAATAATTTGGTCACAGTGGCACAGCTTGTAGGACCTTAGTTCCCTGACCAGGGATCAAACCTGGGATCACGGCAGTAAAAGTGCTGAGTCCTCACAACTGGACCACCGGAGCGTTCCCTGTGTGTGTCTTTAGATATGGAGTGAGTCTCTTGTAGGCGGCATATATACTGGTCTTGTTTTTATATCCATTCCACCACTCTGTGTCTTTCGACTGTAGCATTTAATTCATTTACATTTAAAGTAATTATTGATATGTACGTTCTGCCATTTGAATTGGGTTGTTTCTGTAGTTCCTTTCAAAGTTTTTTCCTTGCTTTTTTTTAATTTGGTGACAATTGTTAATGTATATTTAGCTTCCTTTTTCTTTTGTGTGTGCATATATCTATTATAGGTTTTTGGTTTGTGGTTACCATGAGGTTTATATATAGCTATCAAGGCCTGGTGTGCAGCAGTCCATGGTGTCACAAACAGTTGGACACAACTGGGCGACTGAACAATATATATACATGATTGTTTTAAGTTAATGATTTCTCAAGTTTAAACACATTTTAACAACTCTGCATTTTTACCCCCTGCCCCTCCATATTTACTTTTTTGACGTTATAATTTGTGTCTTTTTTTTTTGTTTATACCCTGACTACTTCTTGTGGATATAGATGATTTTACTATTACTTTTTTCTTTTAACTTTCCTCCTAGCTTTATATGTGGTTAATTTACTGCCTTTACTGAATCTTTGGCTATAATGATGAGATTTTTTAATTTAGTACTTTTTGTATTTCTACTTGTGGTCTTTTCTTTTCTTCCTAGGGAAGAAATTTCTTTAATATTTCTTGTAAAGCTGATTTCATGGCACTGAACTCTTTAAGCTTTTGCTTGTTTGTAAAACCTTTGTTCTCACCTTCAAATCTGAATGAAAATCTTGCCAGGTAGAGCATTTTTCATTGTAGGTTTTTCACTTTCATCCTTTTCAATACACATGCCACTCTCTTCTGACCTGCAGTTTCTGATGAAAAGCTAGCTGATAGCCATTTGGGAATTCCCCTCTATGTAACTTGTTGCTTTTCTTTTTCTGCTTTTAATATTCTCTCTTTGTCTTTAATTTTTACTGTTTCTAATACTGTGTGTCTTGATGTGGTCCTCTTTGTGTTGATCATGGTTGGGATTCTCTGTGCTTTCTGGACCTGGATATCTGTTTCCTTTCCCAGATTAGGGAAGTTTTTAGCTGTTATGTCTTCAAATATCTTCTCTTTATGTTTTCTCTTAAAAAAAAAATCTTTAACTTCTCACTCTGTTCATCTTTCGCCATTCTGCTCCTGAATTCTTTAAGCATCTTTCTGATCGTTACCTTGAACTTTATCAGGTAGATAACTTAATTCCACTTCACTTAATTCTTTTTTCTGGTGTTTTATCTGGTTCCTTCATTTGGAACATATTCCTCTGTTGCCTTATTTTGCCTAGTTTACTGTTTTCATTTCTGTGTATCTGGTGGGTTGGTTAAATTTCCCTATCTTGAAGAAGTGGCCTTTTGTAGGAAAGGTCCTATATATCCTAGAAGTATACGGAGGAGCCTGGTGGGCTGTAGTCCATAGGGTCACTAAGAGTCGGACACGACTGAGCGACTTCTCTTTCACTTTTCACTTTCATGCATTGGAGAAGGAAATAGCAACCCACTCCAGTGTTCTTGCCTGGAGAATCCCAGGGACGGGGGAGCCTGGTGGGCTGCCGTCTATGGGGCCGCACAGAGTCGGACATGACTGAAGCGACTTAGCAGTATCAGTAGCAGTATACTCTCCTCTGCTCAACAGAGCTATATATTCCAGGAGTGCCCCCATGTGGCCTGTTGCAAGCTCTTCTGTTCTGGTGGGCTGATTACTGTGGGTGGGCTGAGAAGCTTGGCTGGCTTCCAGTTCTGCCTTTTGCAGGGGCCACTGGGCTGGCGGGTGGGTCTGGGTTGTTAGGAGCCAGGTGTGAACTCTAGGGGGGTCCTAGGGCTAATGCTGGCTCACTGGTGTGTGCAGTCAGACTTCAGGGTGGCTGGTTGCAGGGCTTGGCATCCTGGATCTCGTGTACGTCTACTAGTGGGTGGGACTGGTTCTTCACATGGCTGGCTACTGAGACTGTGGTGTTCCAAAGCTGTAAGCGGGGTCTGATTCCAGGGCAGCTGTGAGTCCCAAGGTGTCTCAGAAGGCTACTGATGTTAGCCTACTGGTGGGTGGACTGGGTCTTGACATGTTAGGTTACAGGAATGCTGCATTTTTGGAACTAGTGTCCATCTGCTGGTAGGTTAGACTGGGTTCAGGGGCTAGTGACAGCCCATTAGTGGGCAAAACCAGGTCTTGGGTTCTCTGGCTGAAGGGCCTGTGGGTCTTGGAACTGGTGTTTGCCTGCTGGTGTTCAGGACTAGGACCCAGAGTGTCCTGGAGCTAGTGACAGCCCACTAGTGAGTGGAACTGAGTCCCAGGGTCTCTGGCTGCAGGCCCTGGGGGTCCTGGAGTTGGTATTGGCTTGCTAATGGGCAGGTTTGGGCCTGACAGCTGACCATGGGGCCCTGAGGGTCTTGGGGCCAGTGCCAGGACACTGGTGGCTGAGGCTGGATCCTGGGGAAGCTAGGTGTCAGGAAGGTGTCCTAAGATAGCCAGCCTACTGGTGGGTGAAACTGTGTCCCCGCCTGGCTAGTTGTTTGGCCTGAGGACCCCAGTACTGGTGCTGACAGGCTGGTGGGCAGGACCACGTCCTGACACTGAAAAGCTAGTCGGAGGATTCCAAAATGGTGCTTACCAGCATCAGTGTCCTTGTGGTAGAATGAGCTCTCCAAGTGGCTGCCCAAGGGTCTGTGTCTCCAGAGTGAGCTCTAGTTGTCTCCTGCCTTTTTGGGAGGCTCTCTAAGATCAACAGGTGGGTCTGACCCAGGCTCTTTTCAAATTACTGCTTCTGCCCTGGTTCTCAGAGTGTGTGAGGTTTTGTGTGCACCCTTTAAAAGTGGGGGTTTCCTGGTGGCTCAGTCAGTAAAGAATCTGCCTGCAGTGTGGGAGACCTGGGTTCAATCCCTGGGTTGGGACGATCCCCTGGAGAAAGGCATGGCAACCCATTCCCGTATTCTTGCCTGGAGAATCCCCATGGATAGAGGAGCCTGGCAGTCTATAGTCCTTGGGGTCACAAAGAGTCAGACATGACTGAGCGATTAACCACACAGCACTTTAAAAGTGGAGTCTCTATTCCCTAACACCCTCTGGCTTTACTGAAAGTAAGCCTGCTGACCTTCAAAACTAGACATTCTGTGGCCTGGTCTTCCTGACAAAGGACCCTTGGGCTAGGGAGCTCAGTGTGGGGCTCAGACACCTACTCCTTAGGAAAAACCTTGGCACTTGTAATTATCTTCCCAATTGTGGGTCTCCTACCCAGGGGAAAGGGCCTTGACTATACACATTCCACCACCTTTACTCATCTCTGTGATTTCCTCTTTCTGTCTTCAGTTGTAGGAGATTTTTTCTGCTAGATTTCAGGTCTCTGTCGTTAATAGTTGTTCTGTAAATAGCTGTAATTTTGGTGTGCCTGTGAGAGGAGAGGGGCTCAGCATCTTCCTACTCCACCGTCTTGGCCAATCTCCTGTTCATTAACTCTTTCATGCATTCAGGTACATCAGCATTGTGTCAGGTGATGGAAAGCATTTCTGATTCTTTCCTAGAGTCTAATTTTAGTAGAACCTTGGTAGAATAAATATGAAGATACTGGGAGATTAAGGACCAAGAGAAAGGTGCTCACCAAGAGAAGGAAGATAGGGAGGGTGTTACTATGGACAGAGTTCTCTTAATTTAGAAATATATCACAACTGATCTGACAAGTGACCACTTTGGTTCCTGAGAAAACCTCATTTGCCAAGAAAATGTCACAAGACATTGAAACTTTAACAACTACTTAAAAGGTTTGGTACTTAACCTCATTCATCAGATATGTATTTTTAAAGATGATGAATATAAACTGAGATGTTGTATTGCATCCTCCTTGCTCCTCTTCTCTCCCAGACACTCATGTTTTTGTCTATTCAAGGCTGTCATTCTGAGCCTGATCCCATCGTGGGCCTTCTACAGCAGTGTGTTTCAGAAGATGCTCCTGACTTGTTACGTGGACTACCTCAAGAAGAATGCCAACATCAGATAGTGCTGGGGAACTCGTGTGCCATCCAGCATTGCTTTCCTCACCAGATTCTGCATTGGCCACAGAGGACTCAGGAACAGACCAGTACCTTTTACTTCCCTGAAACTGGAGGGCCCATGTCACAGACACAGCACATAAAACTCAACTTTGTTTTTGCAATTTTACTCAAGTCTGGAGATCTTTGGGAGAGATGTGATGTAAAAACATGTGTTGTGCAATGGGGTTTTAATAGTTGAAGAAGGTAAGAGTGTCTGTATGTAATACTGGAAAATTTCTGTATGGGATTATATAGTGAGAAGAAAGCTTCTGATTCTTTGAATATTGAAAACAATTATACCTAGTAATCTACTTTTATAGCTATATTATAGACTATCTGAAGCCACTAAACATTATCAAGATTGTAGTAGTTCTTGAGTAGTCACTGGTTCTCAAACTGGCTTCCTTAGAGACCCAGGAAACTGTCTAAGAGACTAGGTGGGGCAATGGCTACTTCAGGACAGTTTCTGGGAACCCCTTGTTTCAACTAATGCTGCACCAGATTTATCTATTTCAATTCCATGTGAGACTGTGTTTATAAAAATAAAAACAAAAAATGATACATTGCTGAATAAAAGTAGTTTAAAAAACCATTTTTCTAGTGCAGGAGTTGATATCTACAGAAATGAGGTTTTTACAGGTCTCCATTTCTTGGGGTGCTGGACTGTTTCAACTGTCAACATATATAGGGTGGCATGCTGGGGAATTACTCGTTCAAGTCTTGAGGGAGTTGAGGGAGGAGCATGCCAGCTGGTGAGCTGGTATTGTCTGGCGTTAATGAAGGGTGCTCCCCTTAGGCATCATCAGGCTCCACGCGCTGACAGTGTTGGTGGCATCTGTCTCTTCTGAGACTGTCATTTGCATTTGTGGTGTGGGCAAAGATTATGTGCTGCTTCTCTGGTCATAAAAGGAGTCTTAGAGATTTGGTTGGAATTTATGGTACATTTAGGTGTTTTGGAGGAAAGCAGAGGATAGAACATTTAAAACCCTGGTAAACTTAGAATGTGAACTATAAATCTGCTCTGAGGAAAAGACTGGGAAAGTTTATTCATTTGAAAGTATAGATATCTACCTATATTTTCTCAGTTATGGGTAACAATAATAATTATAAACAGAACATTTTAATGCACTGATTATTAACCTAGGGTCTTTCAGTCCTAAGCTCCACCATTTATACTCTGATCAATGATGCTGCTGCTGCTACTGCTGCTAAGTCACTTCAGTCGTGTCCAACTCTGTGCGACCCCACGGACGGCAGCCCATTGGGCTCCACCATCCCTGGGATTCTCCAGGCAAGAACACTGGAGTGGGTTGCCATTTCCTTCTCCAATGCATGAAAGTGAAAAGTGAAAGTGAAGTTGCTCAATCGTGTTTGACTCAGCAACCCCATGGACTGCAGCCTACCAGGCTCCTCCGTCCATGGGAGTTTCCAGGCAAGAGTACTGGAGTGGGATGCCATTGCCTTCTCCGATCAATGATGATGCTCTGGGAAAGCTTCAAACTTGAGTCTTAAGAGGCTCACACCAGCTGGCTTTGTGTTAGATTCTGCCTGCTGCTGCTAAGTCGCTTCAGTCGTGCGACCCCATAGACGGCAGCCCACCAGGCTCCGCCATCCCTGGAATTTTCCAGGCAAGAACACTGGAGTGGGTTGCCATTTCCTTGTCCAATGCATGAAAGTGAAAAGTGAAAGTGAAGTCGCTCAGTCGTGTCCAACCCTCAGCGACCCCATAGACTGCAGCCTTCCAGGCTCCACCGTCCGTGGGATTTTTCAGGCAAGAGTACTGGAGTGGGGTGCCATTGCTGGAAGAGTGAAAAAGTTAGAAGGGGCTAAGGAAACTTATTCCTGTTTGCACTTCTGTTTCCATCACTCTGTAGAGAGAACAGCTTTAGCCAGATTCAGCATCAACCAAGGCGCAGCCTGTAAGGATCTGAGCACTAGCCCCACCAAGCCCTCCCTAGGAATCTAAGCATTAACCCTGCAGGGGTCCCCCTCTGAGCATCCAGTTCTGAGACACATTCACCTCTTCCTTTTGGTTCCACCAGCTCTGCAATTACTGATATTTGAGTTACAATGTATCCTCTTTTGGCTCTTTCAGCTTTGGTGTTACCAGTTCCCTCTCTTAAATTCTCTGTTTGAAACAGTGTTTTTGTTTTTTTTTTGACTAGACATAACTGTGACTGAAAATGAAAGTCGCTCAGTCCTGTTTGACTGTTTGCGACCCCATGAACTACACACTCCATGGAATCCTCCAGGCCAGAATACTGGAGTGGGTAGCTGTTCCCTTCAAGGGATCTTCCCAACCCAGGGATCAAACCCAGCTCTCCCACATTGCAGGCGGATTCTTTACCAGCTGAGACAAGAGGGACGCCTACTAGAGTATAACCTATCCCTTCTCCAGCAGATCTTCCTGACCCAGGAATTGAACTGGGGTCTCCTGCATTGCAGGTGGATTCTTTACCACCCGAGCTATCAGGGAAGCCTGTGACTGGACCTGACCTAATTTGTCACATTGATTATCTTGCTCTATGAGGCAGCCTGGTTGTGTGGAATCTCTTTTTCATGATGAAGAATCAAATCTCCTTATCAGCCAGTATCCCAAGAGGAAACAGAAGGCATGATTGAGAAATGTGAGGAATTAATTGCAAATGTGTGGGAAGAGTGTTAGGTAAGTCTCCCGAGCTAGTGATCCTAGTGATCGAGGGATGCTTTTACTACCCCAAGGTCTGAAAGGGCTAGGAAAGGAGAACATATTAGGAAGATTGGGAAGGAGAGAGGCAGAGAGAGGGGGGCATTGTATAAGAAGCACTGCCTCAGAGGAGCTGTGACCTTTGACTGAAAGATGCCACTAGGCTGTGGCCACACCACAGAGAGGGAGAGGTGAATTGCAACATTGTGGTTTACAGTAAGAAACATATATTTCATTTTCATTCCCATTCTTTGGAATTTCCTAAATGTTAAGATCTATAAATATGTCGATTGTTATTCATAGTTAGCCCCTTTCAGCTGCACTTGGGTTTAAGTTAATGAGGTTGCTTTTAGAAAGCCCCTAAAGATGATAGTTGGTTGCCAAGGGACCAATCATGTGACTAGAGTTGGAACTTTTAGCCCCACTCTTCAAAGTTTGGGGAGAGATGAGTGGTGGAGATTGAGTTCAATCACCAGTGACCAAAGATGTAATCAATCATGACTATGTAATGAAGCCTCCACAAAATATGAGCTATAATTATGGGTTTTGAGAACTTCCAGGTTGGTGAACATGTGCAGGTGCTGGGAGGGTGTCGTGCCCACAGTGGGCATGGAAGCTGCACATGCCTTCCCACATACTTTGACCTATGCATCCCTTTCATCTGGCTGATCCTGAGTTGTGTTCCTTTGTATATAAACTGGTAATTTATTAAGTAGTCTATTTTCCTTAGAACTGTGACCTATTCTAGCAAATGATCACACCTGAGGAGGGGGTTGTAGGAACTCCTGATTTATAACCAGTTGGTCAGAAGCCCAGGTAACAGCCTGAACTTCAATTCCCATGTGAAGTGGGAGCAGTCTTGAGGGACTGAGCTCTGAACCTGTGGGATCTAATGCTATCTTCAGGCAGATAGCGTCAGAATTGAGTGGAATTGTAGGACATCCACCAGATGTCCAAAAATTGCCTGGTGTGGGAAAATCTCCCCACACAGCTGATGATCAGAATTACTTGAGAGTAGCGAGAAGGATGAATGGAAAAACAGGGGTGTTTTTCCTTTACTGGAATGATATCCAAACATTATTCTCTTCTGAATCTCCAAGTGGTGCCTCCCACTGGACATATCCAACTGGAAACTCATTGATGTATTTCATAAGATCAATCTCCTTAGATACCAAGGTGTGGGTGGGGAGGGAGAAGGGTAGAGACTGGATCTGGAGGAAAGGGTTGCAATATACATCCCACATATTAAGAGATTTCCCAAAGTCGTACCATTAATAGTTGCTAGCACCTAGACTGGGACATTAAATTCTTTTCTTACTTTACTTCACTCTATGTTTCAAAGGGGGTAAAACTTTAAGCCAAAAGACTATGTTTCTCATTGTGAAATTTATGATATCAACAAAGTGGGAGGTATTTTATAGGCATTAAATGCTCATCTACTTAAATATGAGAATCTCTCTTGCTAGCTGTACTAGTTATTACTGCTATGTAATAACTGACTTCCTAACTTAGTGGCATAAACTGACACCCATCTTCTTGTGCTCATGGATTTTGGGAATCAGATAAGGCACAATGAGAAGGTTCATTTTGCTCCATGATGTCTGTGAGCTCAGCTGGAAAGACTCAATGACTGGAAATGATTCAGTTTCTGGAGATGGCATCATTGGAAGGGTTGCTTGGTTACATGTCTGACAAGTGATGGAAGTTGTTACCTGGGACCCTCGATGGGGCTGTGGGATGGAAATGCATATATGGCTTCTCTAAATGCTCCTTGGTCTTCCTCACAGCATGGTGGCTGGGTTCTATGAATGCGCATCCCAAAGAAAACTAGGAGGGAGCCACAGTGTCTTATATGACTTAACCTTGGAAGTCACATGGCATTATTTGAAAGGCACAGATTCAATGGAAGGGAACACAAACTCCACCTCTTGATTGGAGACGTATCACATGTAATAGGAAATATTGTGAACATCTTTGGGAAATGAGCCACACTAATTAATCTTACTATAAGTTTGTCCTGGCCTGTATCAATGATGGAAAATAATTGCATTTCAACTATCAATGGAACAACTTTTAAAAGTTGTTTTAAAAGATTGTGTTGTTTTAAAACATTGTGTTTCTAAACCTTTATTTCAATCCCTGGTAAATTTGCCTTTGGGGAAGAACTTATACAACCAGTAGCTTAGGTGAAAAAAGGAATGCAATTCAGCTAATAAAACCAGAGCCAGATTTTAGATGTAATTTTTAGATGTGTTAAATAGGGGTTTTTCTGGTGTGTTAATCCTGGGTTGATTTGAAGGACTGATTAACGAGATTTTTGAGGGTTTTTAAGAGAGAATTTCCTCATAGCAAAGTCTTAAGATGTTGGACTGGATGAAATGAGGGTAGAAAAATTCTGTATTTTAAGATCTTTATTCCCATCACCACTAGCACTAGATAATAACTTGTTGAGTACTAATCATGTGACAGTTCAGTTCCATCGCTCAGTCGTGTCTGACTCTTTGTGACCCATGGACTGCAGCATGCCAGGCCTCCCTGTCTATCACCAACTCCCAGAGTTTACTCAAACTCATGTCCAATGAGTCGATGATGCCATCCAACCATCTCATCCTCTGTTGTCTGCTTTTTCTCCAGCCTTCAATCTTTCCCAGCATCAGGGTTTTTTTCAGATGAGTCAGTTCTTTGCATCAGGTGGCCAAAGTATTGGAGTTTCAGCTTCAGCATCAGTCCTTCCAATGAATATTCAGGACTGATTTCCTTTAGGATGGACTGGTTAGATCTCCTTGCAGTCCAAGGGACTCTCAAGAGTCTTCTCCAACACCACAGTTCAAAAGCATCAATTTTTTGGCACTCAGCTTTCTTTATGGTCCAACTCTCACATCCATACATGACTACTGGAAAAACAATAGCCTTGACTAGACGGACCTTTGTTGGCAAAGTAATGTCTCTGTTTTTTAATATGCTGTCTAGGTTGGTCATAACTTTTCTTCCAGTGAGCAAGCATCTTTTAATTTCATGGCTGCAGTCACCATCTGCAGTGATTTTGGGGCCCCAAAAGATAAGTCTGTCACTGTTTCCATTGTTTCCCCATCTATTTACCGTGAAGTGATGGGACCAGATGCCATAATGTGTCAAGACTATGTAAATTCTTCTTATGTAATAACTTAGGAAATAGGTAAGAAACCACGTTATCATTACCTTCATTTTACAGGTGAGGAAAGTTAATTGTGAGCCACAGTGAAGTGAGCCACAGAAAAGTTGAGTAAGCTGTATAGATTCACCTGACCAGTGAGTGGCAGAGCTGGAATTTGAAATGGGTCCTCTTCCAGTGTCTGTAGGCTAAAGCACTACAGTATAGCCCTACCTGCCTAGATCAGATTCTTTAACTGGAATTAATAGCAAGGAGTGAACACTATTGCCCCCGACTCTGTGTTTTTCACTTTCACATGTCGTGGAGAGAGAGGCGGAATCAGGCTTTTCAACCAGGCCCACGTGTCTTGATTTCAACACTGACCATTTTCCAAATTTACCATCATCTGGGAATCATTTGGGAACAGGGAGGCTTGCCAAATTTCATGGAACTCTTGTTTCCGCTGAGTAGTACTGGACTCTTGTTTCTTTTTGTTTGGAGGGCTTAGGACCCCAAGGAACAGCATTAGCAGCTGGTCGTCCTTCCAGCCTTCCATCTGTATTACCTCCCTAGATGCCAAAGGTGGAAGAATCTCTCTGACAACACTTGGAGCAAGAAAATGAGGTGATTATGGGCTGCTGCTCTGAAAAAGTTGGGAGCTGTCGCTGGGGCAGTTCCCTCAGGCATCATCCATTTCTTGTTCTTGTGGGATGGGAACCAGAATGCCCTACTTCAAAAAGATTTTTTAGCTAGTGCTTGCCAAAGAAAGCTGAAGACGGTCATCCCAAGGTCAGCATGATTTTAATCATGTTTGTCTGCTTCCGATGCCAAAAAAATGATGATTATTCTCATTGTAGTTTATCCACTGTGCTTGGGACTCAGTCTGTTTTAACTGGTGACTGCCCTCTAATGGTCTAGGACAGGCACTGTTGGGTTTTTCTCCATAATCCTGTAGGAGTTTTAGAACAGAATCTAATTTGGGGAAAGGAATCTCTCAGATTATTTTTAGTTCTTTTTTTTTTAAATTGAGGTCTAATTGACTTATGGGGCTTCCAAGGTGTTGCTAGTGGTAAAGAACCTGCCTGCCAGTGCAGGAGACATAAGAGATAGGGGTGGGGAAGATCCCCTGGAGCAGGGCATGGCAACACACTTCAGTATTCTGGCCTGAAGAATCCCCATGGACAGAGCCTGGCAGGCTACAGTCCAGAGGGTCGCAAAGAGTCAGACACGACTTAGCATGCACACACATAACTGACATGTGACATTATATTATGAAAAAATATTTGAAATAACATTATATTTCAAGTGTACAACATAATTCAATACATGTATATACTGCAAAATCCTCACCACAATAAGTTTCATTAACATTCATCATCACACATGGTCACAAACATTTTTTTCTAGTGATGGGAACTTTTTAGATCTAGTCTCTTAGCCCCTTTCAAATATACAACATAGTGTTGCCACCTTTGGGCTTCTCAGGTGGTGCTAGTGGTAAAGAACCTGCCTGCCAATGCAGGAGACGGAAGGGTGGCAGGTTCGATCCTTCGAACCTGAGGGCATGGCAACCCACTCCAGTATTCTTGCCTGGAGAATCCCATGGACAGAGGAGCCTGGGGAGCTGCAGTCCGTACAGTTGCAGAGAGTTGGACCCGACTAAAGCTACTGAGCCTGCGTGCACACTGTTACCTTTAGTTGCCATGCTTCACATTATATCCCCAGGACTTGCTTGTCTGGGGATATGATAACGTCATAACTGGATGTTTTTACCTTTTGACCACTCTCCCCCACCCATTCCCCCACTGCACCCTGCCTCTGCTAACCATCAATCTGCTCTCTGTATCTATGAAAGTGGGTTTTTGAAAAAAGATTCCACATATAGATGAGATCATATTATATTTGTCCCTTCCGTCTGACATTTGTCTTAGCATAATGCCCTCAAGGCCTAGCTCTCAATTCATTTTTTGAGCTGCTTTTGTGAGTGCGTGTGCTTGTGTATCTGTGTAGGGTGTCATCAAGAGAGAAAGAGCGGGCAGAGGGGAGAGAAGGAGGGTGAAGGGGGTGGTTCAGGCTGTAATGTGAGTGATGGGGAGTGGTAGATGAAGCTTCACTCACTTGCCCACGGCTCATCTCCTGCTGTGGGCCCAGGTTCCTAAGAGGCCTAGGACTGGTAGCAGTCAACCTGCCCAGGGACTGGAGACCACTGGGCTAAGGCACTTAGCCTTTTCAGTAAAATTACTCTAATAGTAAAATTAGAAAGATCTTATTATATGATCAATAATTTCCTATTCAGCTCTTATAGTCTATGCATCTCAAGTAAGTTTTGAAAATAAACTTTTTTCTCAATCTTTAAAAGATAATTTTCCTTACTGTAAAATACATGCAGTGTTGGAAATATAGAAACTATAGAAGAAAGAAAAGGAAATAAAGACCACCATTTATCCCATCACCCAGTATTAACCATTCTTTACCGGTTAAGGATTTTCTTTTCTACATTTTCTCTCTCTGTGTGTTTGAGACACAGACTTTACATTCTGCATCTCCCTTTAAGATTATAGCATGGAATTTCCTTGTGTTAATCAGTATTCAAAAGATGATTTACAATGGTTACTTAATATGACTAAACATATTTATTGTATAATTTTTTTTTCTTTGCATTTAAATATTTTCTGATTTTTAAAATTTTATAAATAACTTATAAAAAGAGATTGGCCAAAAGGTTCATCTGAGATTTTCTAGACGATAGTATTTATTAGACTGTAAATTGTTCACAAAGCTGAGCAGCAACTGACAATTAATTTTAGAATAATTTTAGAACATTTCATCACCCCACATAGGAAGCCCATATCCATTAGTGGTCACTCTCTAATCCACATGCCCCCTCCCCAGCCCTAGGCAACCACTAATCTACTTTTTGTCTCTATGGATTTACCTACTTTAGACTTTTGGTATAACTGGAGTCATATAAAATGTAGGTTTTTCATTGGCTTCTTTCACTTAGCATAATGTTTTCAAAGTTTATCCATCTTGTGGTAGATATCAGTATCTCATTCCTTTTTATTGCTGAATAATACTCTATTTTATGAATAATATCACTTTTTATTTGTCAGCTCATTTGATGGACATTTAGGTTATTCCTACTTTTTAGCTGTTATAAATAATGGTAGTATGATCATTTGTACAAATTTCTGTGTGGACATGTGTTTTCATTTCTCTTGGGTATATACCTGGGAGTGGAATTGCTGGGTGATAGGTAACTCTATGTTTGGCCTTTTGAAGAACTGCCAGACTGTTTTCCAAAGTGATGCTACCATTTTTACATTACCACCAGAAGTGTTTAAGGGTTTAAGTATTAAGGGCCCTCCACATCCTCACCAGTGCTTATTATCTGTCTTTTTAACTATAACCATCTAGTGGATTTAAAATGATATCTCACTGTGGTTTTGATTTTCATTTCTTTGGTGGCTAATGATATCAAGCAGTTTTTAAGTGTTTATTGGCCATTTCTTTGGAGAAATGTTTACTCAGATTGTTTGCTCATTTTTAAATGTTGTTGTTATTCAGTCGCTCAGTCATGTCTGACTCTTTGCGGCCCCATGGACTGTGGCACGCCAAGCTTCTCTGTCCTTCACCATCTCCCAGAGCTTGCTCAAACTCATGTCCATTGAGTCAGTGATGCCATTCAACCATCTCGTCCTCTGTCATCCCCTTCTCCTTCTGCCTTCTATCTTTCCCAACATCAGGGTCTTTTCCAGTGAGTCAGGTCTTTGCATCTCATGTGTGTATGAATTTACATTACTGGTTATTTTTTGAAGTAGGATTTCTGGAGGGAAAGGTCTAAATATTAAAACAACAATAAAACAAACTCCTAATGCTTATTACCAATTGTTTCCAGAAAAGTTGCATAAATTTATACCTCCGTCTTTAGCAGTAGTCCTCAATCATGGTGTGATTTTCTCTCCCAGGGGACATTTTTCAGTGTTTGGAGATATTTTTGGTTATCTGAACTCAGGGAAGGAGGATACCACTGGCATTTCTTGTGAACAGAAGCCAAGCCAACCGTCTTGCTGTTCACACTGTCTGCACTGCTCATTGAACCCAGGTTAGGCACGACTAGAGCTAAGAGGCTGGAAGAAGATGCGAGGAGCCATAGGGACTGCAGGTACGTTTATTCTCTCCTGGCTGGCCTGGCGGCTATAACACAGCCTCCCTCCTGGCTGACGCAGCAGCTGTAGCAGCCGCCACAACATAGCCTCACATAACACAACCATGGTGTCGCTCCAGTGTAGCTCCAGTGCAGAAGCCAGGGCGTTCATGGTGGAGTCATGCAGGCGTAATGCACAGGGAGGCTCGTGACCAAGCGAATACCTCCCGATGGCATGTGCAATGCTGTAAGTGATCTCAGCTGTTACATAGCCACGCAAAGTCATTGTTTACAGAGCATGGGGCAAGGGCATGAGAGCGTGGGGCGGGAGAGCCGAACTGGCTCCATCTTGTTAATTTCCCCACAGTGTCTATCTCAGTGAAACCAGGTTCCTGCCAGCTTATTACTGCTCTATTCCTAAGGTGTCCAGGTTGGTGGCTGAATCACACACATTTAAATGCCACCTACATTTCGGAAGCAAAATGGAAGAAAGGGATGAGAAAAATGGAACAAAGAGTGTATGCCACTTTCATTTTAAGAAACATTCTTATTATATAACAAGTTGTATTCCTATTACATAGTAAAAGCTATATTCTTTTATTTCCCATGGGTAGAAACTAGCTGCAAGAGAGTGACATTCTGTGACAACACATGCAAATCTCAAGACTTCTATAACGTGAAAAAAAGGATAACAGAAATTGGGAGAGAACAGCAGTCTGTGCATAGCTTTCACTCTCCTTTTAGAGATAAGGACATGGAAACTCAGGGACCTGAGATTTGACCCTAACTCTCTCTGATAACAAAATTCATGTTATTTCTATTATATCACATCACATTTCATTTAAAGTTTTAATGAGATACCAAGACATGAATCAATTATAAAACAAGGCAGATATTTTTTAAAGTGTTAGAATATGTGTCAGAGAGCAGTAGGCCCCCGGTTCTAGCTGTGGTCTTATAAGCTCCCGTGTGCCAACCTCATGCCAGAGCTGTGACTCACCCTTTGAAGAGAGCTCACAAGAATCTGTGACAGAGGCCGCCAAGTGGGACAGTGAGTTAGCTCATCAGAAACATTGGTTAAACCCAGGAATCAAGAAGGATAACACATACGTTAAACATTTTAACTTAAAAAATTATTACGGAAAATTTCAAACACAAACAAAGCAATCACAGTAGTTTAAGCCACCCTTATTATACTTTTCAACAATGATCAACATTTTGCTCTTCTTGCTTCAGCTATAACTTCATCTTCTCCCAACTCTCCACTTGAATTTTTAAATTCCATTTTCTTTAGGTTAAATTTACATACATTAAAATATACAAATCTTAAGTATACAATTTTGAAAATGACAGGTGTGATCCACGATCTTATCAAGCTATTAAACATTTTCATTACCCCAGACAATTTTCTGAATTCCATCAGTATAGATTAGTTTTGCCTGTGCTAGAATTTTATATAAATGAATCACACAGTCTTGGTTCTTCTGTGGCTGACTACTCAGTATCGTGTCTGTGAGTTTCACCTATGCTTTTTCAATCATTCCTTTTCAGTTTGGATATTATTTCATATAGGAACATATCACATTTTGTTTATCCATTCTTCTCCTGATGGATGTTTGGTTTTCCAATACACTTGTAAAAGTGTATTTCTTTGGCAATCTTTTGACATAAGGCCAAGTCTTTTCTTTTAAATATGGTCCCACTGATTGGAATTGCAACTTGTCTTTCTTACATAAATCACACTCATATAATGCATCAGTTACAGCATATAGATTTTATTTCTTTAAAGGGGAATGAGAACTTGGCATTTAGAAGCAATCTGAATGCAGAATCATTTTTAAGTTTCAAAACCCCCCCAACAATATTTCACAGTTATTTCGTCCACAACTAATTCTACTGTGATAATTTTTTTATTGATTTCCCATTATTGAGTCTTCTCAAAGCACTAACTTTAGTTTTCATAATATTAATAATAATAATCATCTTTCTTTTCATAACAAGATTTTGTTGGTTTACATAATTTGTAATTCATTGAATAATTATAATGATAAATGCAACAGACAAAAACAGGAATAACACAATTCTCTTCAGAAGCACTAAATTCTTTGGCAGGAAGAAATGAAAGGGTAGATAACAGAGAGGAGCATTATACTTGGTAATAAATGTTTAGTTAGCATATTCCCTGATTTGTAGTCAATGTTTTTCAGAGAGAACTAAGAGTACCTGTTTGCTCTGGTTACTGTTGTTGTGTAATGAACACACCCAAATTTAACAGCTTAAAGAAATTATTCTATTATGCTTGTGGCTTTTGCAGGTTTTGAATTCAGATAGGACACAGTGGAAAAGACAAAGGATGAGATGGTTGGATGGCATCACCAATGCAATAGACATGAAATTTGGCAAACCCTGGGAGATGGTATCGGGGGACAGGGAGGCCTGGCATGCTGCAATCCATGGGGTCACAAAGAGTTGGACGTGACTTGGTGACTGAACAATAACAAAACAGTGGGAAAGACTTGTATCTGCTTCAAATGGATGAAGCCTCATCTTCACCTGCAAGGTCTGATGGATAGAAGTGACAGTATCTGACAATTGCTGTGAGCTATTGGCTGGGACCTTAGCTAGGTCTGTCAGTTGAAGCCTATCCATGTGGCTTGAGCCTCCTCACAGCACAGAGAGCTTGCTTGGCAACTTACGGTTTCAGAAGAGAGTGTTCCAGTGAATTTGTAGAAAATGCACTGTTTTTTGACCTAGTTAAGAGTTATTCTGTTTTTTACAAGTAGCTGATAGTGAATATATTTTTATGGACTCTTTTGGCCTTCCTTTTTGTGGGCTTCCCTAGTGGTTCATCATCTACTAGAATTTTAAAAAGCTCAACTGGAATTCCATCACCTCCACTAGCTTTGTTTGTCGTAATGCTTCCTAAGGCCCACTTGACTTCAAAATCCAGGATGTCTAGCTCTAGATGAGTGGCCACACCATCTTTGTTATCCTGGTCATTAAGATATTTTTAGATAGTTCTTCTGTGTATTCTTGCCACTTTTTCTTAATCTCTTCTGCTTCTGTTAGGTCCTTACTGTTTCTGTCCTTTATCATGCTGATCCTTGCATGAAATGTTCCCTTGATATCTCCAGTTTTCTTGACAAGATCTCTAGTCTTCCCCATTCTACCATTTTCCTATACTTCTTTGCATTGTCCGTTGAAGAAAGCCTTCTTATCGCTCCTTGCTATGTTAAAATGCTGCACTAAATATATCAGCAAATTTGGAAAACTCAGCGGCAGACCTTGGACTGTAAAGGTCAGTTTTCATTCCAATCTCAAAGAGAGGAAGTGCCAAAGAATGTTCAAACTACCAGATGATTGTGCACATTTCTCATCCTAGTAAGATTATGCTCAAAACCATTCAAGCTAGGGTTCAGCAGTATGTGAACTGAGAACTTCCAGCTGGGTTTAGAAAAGGCAGAGGACCAGAGGTCAAATCACCAACATTTGTTGGATCATAGAGAAAGCAAGGGAACTCCAGAAAAAAGCATCTACTTCTGCTTCTTTGACTACACTAAAGTGTTTGATTGTGTGGATCATAGCAAACTGTGGAAAATTCTTAAAGAGATGTGGATATCAGACCACCTTACCTATCTCCTGAGAAACCAGTATGCAGGTCAAGAAGGAACAGTTATAACTGGATGTGCGACAACTGATTGGTTCAAAATTGGGAAAGGAGTACAACAAGGCTGTCCTATATATTTAACTTACATAAAGAGTACATCGTGTGAAATGCCAGGCTGGATGAATCACAAGATGGAATCAAGGATGCTGGGAGAAATATTAACAACCTCTGATATGCAGATGATATCACTCTGATGGCAGAAAGTGATGAGAGCCTCTTGAGGAGGGTGAAAGAGGAGAGTGAAAAAGCTGGCTTAAAACTCAGCATTCAAAGAACGAAGATCATGTCATCTGGTCCCATCACTTCATGGCAAATAGAAGGGGAAAAAGTGGAAGCAGTGACAGATTTTCTTTTCTTGGGTTCCAAAATGACTACAGCCCTGAAATTAAAAGACACTACTCCTTGGAAGAAAAGCTATGACAAACCTAGACAGCATGTTAAAAAGCAAAGATATCACTTTGCCAGCTGAGGTCTGTATAGTGAAAGCTATGTTTTTTCCAGTAGTTATGTACAGATGCTGGGAAAGATTGAAGACAAAAGGAGATGAGGGCATCAGAGGATGAGATGGTTGGATCACATCACCAACTCAACAGGCATGAATTTTAGCAAACTCCTGGGAGATAGTGAAGGACAGGGAAGCCTGGTGTGCTGCAGTCCATGGGGTTGCAGAC
>SJYT01017885.1:0-33923 GCA_006410635.1 Cephalophus harveyi | reverse complement strand
CCGAAGAACTGATGCTTGTGAACTGTGGTGTTGGAGAAGACTCTTGAGAGTCCCTTGGACTGCAAGGCGATCCAACCAGTCCATTCTGAAGATCAACCCTGGGATTTCTTTGGAAGGAATGATGCTAAAGCTGAAACTCCAGTACTTTGGCCACCTCATGCGAAGAGTTGACTCATTGGGAAAAGACTCTGATGCTGGGAGGGATTGGGGGCAGGAGGAGAAGGGGACGACTGAGGATGTGATGGCTGGATGGCATCACTACTCGATGGACGTGAGTCTGAGTGAACTCCGAGAGATGGTGATGAACGGGGAGGCCTGGCATGCTGCGATTCATGGGGTCGCAAAGAGTCGGACACAACTGAGCGACTGAACTGAACTCAACTGAACTGAGGCCTTCCTTGGTGCTCCAGTGACTAAGATTCTGTGCTCCCAAACAGGGGGCCTGAGTTTGATCTCTGATTGGGGGAACTAGATCCCACACACTGCAACTAAGAGTTCACATGCCACCACTAAAGATCCCACACCCCTCAGAGACGGAAGTTCCTGTGTGTTGCAAATAAGACCTGATGCAGCCAAATAAATAAACAAAATAAATATTTTTAAAAATGCAAATGTGATCAGACCATCCCTTCCACCCCATGTCTCTCTCTCTCTGTCTCTCTCTCACACACACACACTCACACACACACACACGTGCGCAAACACTGTTTACTGTTCACCTAGTTATCTCCACCTCCTCTTCATCTCTGACCTCAGTTTATATCAACACTTCCTCCAAGAAGCCTTCTATGATCCCCTAAACTGGGTCAGAATTCCAGACACATGCTGACATTGTCAGGTGGTCCACAGTGTCTGGCATAGAGGGGGCATGTGAGAAATATTTTAGCACTAGTAAGTTAGCAAACAAACTTCTTCACTGATGCCAGTTTATCACGAGCAAGTCAGACAGAGGGCTGTGGTTTGGAGCCCTGTGAGTGAGTGGGGGAAAGGTGGAAAAGTGATGATTTCCCTGAGGTGGTTGTGAAAGAATGTTAGAGGAAATCAAAGGTAGATTTGGACTGGTGTAGAGGTTATCTGAGGTGAAAGTCACTCCCTGAACTTGAAATGACCCAGGAAAACAATGAAGGGGGGAGGTGGGGGCGGGGGAAGGTGTCTTTGGCTGTTATCAGCTCAAGAGTTTGCTTAGAAAAAGCAAAGTAATCAAGGGAAGGGAAGGGGAAGCAGAAGCAACTGATATTTGCTAAGTTTTTTCATATATTTCAATCTTGGTCCCAAAGATTTTAAAGAACACTTACAAAGATGTATGCAATACAGTTAATAAAATGTAACTCAAATAAATGATAAAAAGGAGGAAAACAATTTATATGTATGAGATTTCCAAAGAATCTCTGCAGTAAGGTTATAAAGCCATAACCACTTCAGTCATTACCTTAATTTGAAAATATGGAAAATATGTCATTGACTTCTAAAGAAGCTGCCTGTAAAGAGTGTGGGAGTCCATATTCATAGATATCATTTATGTGAATATGGTAAGTGTGTTTGAATGTGTTTTAAAAATATGGAAACGATGTGGAAGGAACACATCAAATATAACTGTGAATACTTCTGCCAAGAGAGAGACGGCATGAGAACTGGGATGTGAAAAGATTTTAATTTTTAATTTTTGCTTTATATATGACCGAACTTTGTGCAGTTAGCTTACATCCAGGAGTGGCATTTGTAATTTGAAATAATAATGATGATGATGTAAAGGCTCTAAAAAGAGGATGATATTATTTAACACTAGAATTTGAGAAATATTACATTATATATGTACTTAGTCATTCACTGAGATCAATTAACAACAACATTCAAGGACCTCCCTGGGGATTCAGTGGCTAAAACTCTGAGCTCCCAGTGCAGGAGGCTTAGGTTCGATCCCTCGTCGGGGAACTAGATCCCACATGCTGCAACTAAAAATCCTGCCTGCTACAACTAACTGGTTTAAAAACAAAATTCACAGCACTGCTCAGTGTTCAGAATGTTTACATCTATTATTGTAGGGCATTTTCCCAATAGTCCTCTGAAGCAGGCAGGGCCAGGCAAGGTCCCCATGTTATCATCCCCACTTTAAAAAATGAAGAAGCAGAGGCAGGAGCAGAACGAGGCAACCGGTTCTGGCCATGAGATGGAAAGAAGCAGAGTTTGCAAAGGGACCCAGGCCTTCCAACTCTTTTCTCTTGTCCTTGGTTCACAGTGTGACTGGAAGTCTTAGCATTTCCAAGCTGAAATAAAGAAAAATCTTTTGACTGCTGCATTTGATGGCTCATAAAACTGTTTCATTGTAAATACTGTCCTATAACTTCTGAATTATGCTACATAAATGGCTTGAGCGTTTCTCATTATTGCAGAAGAGGAAGATTTACTGCTTTCATTTAAAGTCTGAGCACTCTCTAAAGAAAAGTCGCAGTAGCCAAATGTCTATTACACGATTACCCTCAGAGCTCATGTCTTGGAAAAGCTTCCTGGGTGCAGACAAGTGTTCAGAGGAGGGCGTTTCTTGATTCAGAGACTTAAGGTGACAAAGCATACAGCTGCCTTACTGATGATAACCCAAATAAATCATATTTCGGCTTAGTTGCCTCCTTAGTAGTCTCTGACAGCTATGTTTACCTTCAAGATAGACACGTGCCTCACTGGCAGCATTTCATGTATTTCCTGGTGCCTTAGTCAGTCAAGACACTGAACAGCCTTTCTCCTCCCTGGCATAGCTTGCTTGCAAAAGGACTGCAACCATTGCCCCATCCCTGTAGCTGCACACCGCCACGGCCACGTAGAGCTGGGATGTATTTTCCCTCCCTTTGAGCTGGGCTGGACCGTGACTTGCTTTGATCAATAGAATGTGATAGAAGTAACACCTTGCCAGTTCCAAGCCTAGTCCTCAGGAGCTGGCAGTTCTATCTTTGCCTTCTTGGGTCCAGCCACTATATAAGACTAGTATTGAATGATTGAGGCCCCATCAAGAGGAGCCCTGGAGGATGACAGGCCATCTTGGATGGAGCTCTCACTGAGTGCAGCCTTGTCAGTGGCCCCAGCCAACATCGTATGTAGCAGAAGGACCACCTGACTGAGCCCAGTCAACCCACAAGATAAAGAGAAACAACCACTGATTATTGTTTTAATAAGTGAGTTTTGAGGTCATTTGTTACACAGCAATAGAGAATTAAAACATGAAACATCCTCTCTTTTCACTGCCCTGCCTTCCCTTGACCAACTTATACATCCCTGACCATCTCTTATGCTCCTTTTCTCTATCATCATTTCTATATGAGGAAAAAGAAGCATTCTTCTCAAGTCCTCACTCTGAGCTGGGCACTATGTGAGCCTTTGGCAACAGGGAAATGGCTAAGATAGGCCCCTCTTCATGTGACCCTTACATCAGTGGTGGAGATGTGCGAAAAAAAAAAAAAAACCCTCCTAACTCACACCTGCCCCTCCCAGCCTGCGACCCCACAATTTCCTCAGAGTTAACTCTTGAGTCTCCAAGGCTCATACAAGTGGGCAGTACAGAGAGTAGCCAAGTATTTTAAGCTCATTCAAAAATGTTACAGTTTCTCTCTATTAAACAATTATAAAGATATCTGTTATTAGGAAACTAATATATGAAAATTAAATTTTACAAAACAGATAAAGGGATAATTATTCACTTCATAAAATTTGACCTTTCATTTATAGATAAATTCCTTTAAATTACCTGTTGCCTAATTTATAAGACACGGGGTGGTACAGGGGAAGCATTTTCAACTGGAAAACAGGAAACCTGAACACAAACACTAATTCCATTCCTAAGGGATTATCATTTAATTAAACCACGTAACTTTTCTATCTCTTTATTTTAAAACATCAAGAATTTTGACTCAATGATCTCTAAAATGCTTTCTACTCCAAAAATCTCTGGTTATAAGGAGGCTTAAAGAAATGGGGCTTTTACCTGGTAACTCAGATGGTAAAGCGTCTGCCTGTAATGCAGGAGACCCAGGTTTGATCCCTGGGTTGGAAAGATTCCCTGGAGAAGGGAATGGCTACCCATTCCAGTATTCTTGCCTGGAGAATTCCATGGAGAGTTGAGTCTGGCAAGCTACAGTCCATGGGGTCACAAAGAGTCAGACACGACTGAGCTGCTAAAACACACACACACACACACACACACACACACATGCACACACACACACACACACACACATACAGACACACACATGTTTAAAGAAATGGGAGTGAGAGAGGCAGAAAGTATTATCATAAAATATTAGGCTCCTTGGGCAAATTGAAGCTAAACTGCAATATAAAGCATCCCTGGGATAAACTGAAGCCAGGGAAAAGCAGGACAATATCTTTTGAGGCCCTTCCCCCTGTGATTCATTCTTTCACTCCAAAAAGAAGCAGAGACAGAAAATGAGGATGTGAAGAGCAGTCTTGAGACTGAGGAAGGACGGAGGCTGACTCCAAGCAGCAGAAGACCTAGAAGCAGGCAGAACTGCCTGCCATTAAGCATATCATCATATGGGACTTCTTAACCACTGGGTTAAGATTCTGAGCTTCCAGTGTGGGAGCCATGGATTCAATCCCTGATCAGGGAACTAAGATCCTCCATGTTCTTTGGCAGCACCAAAAAAAACACCAAAAACCTGGTTTCAAAATTAATGCTAGATGAATCAAGACATTGTAGTGTTGACACGAGAGCAGACAAATACTTGGTTGTCTCTTACACACTAAACTTCGATCAGTGTCATCTTACCCAGAAACTGTTTCTTATGTGGTCACGCCAAACTCAGTAACCACACCACCACTACCACCCCCGCACTTTCCCAGCCTCATCTGCTTGGTTTGTATTAACTATATGTGTATGTTTGCATCTTTCTTCAGTAAATATTTTCCTGAAAGTCAGAGATTGAATTTTTCACTTTTTTTTTTTTTTTTTTTTACATTTCCTTCTGTGGATCTAGCCAAGTGACAAGAACATATTAGGTGCTGAATAAATATTTGATGCACCAAAATAATTTCTACTAAAAATGAATTTGTCAAGTTCCAGTGGCCTTCATGCCTGTAGGCCTTCATTTGTTCAACAACAGAACATCTACTAAATATTTATATCCTATTTATCTAGCATCCTTGACCTCTCTGCTATTTAGATATGCTGAAACTTCTTAAAATGCCTCAAATTCAGTTTCACTCAGAAGCATTGTCTCATGTCAACCACAGTGTCTGGTGCAAAATAACTGGTAGAGGAGATCTGAGAAGAAGCAAAAGTATGATAGCCCAGGTTCCCATGAATTTACAATCTGATCTGACTAAACACATCTGCGATATTTGACAATATATAATTTTAAAAAACCTTTCAACAAATGTAAATTAATAAAACATAAACTAAGTAACTACATGTCAAGAGAACTTGGAGAGAAAAAATATTAGAACTAGGTGAATTTAATGAGAACCAGCTGTAGAAAGTAAGGTTTGTCTTCAATATAAAGACTCAGTCAACATGAATGGCTTAAAAAAATACTGTTTCAGATTAAATGAAAGACATGAGCAAAAGCAAGAAGATAAAAGGCCTATTGAGAAAACAGCAACCCCATTTCCTTGATGGAACTATGGGATCTCAACTAGGATACGGGAATTGATGCTCAACACAATGGCACCCCACTCCAGTACTCTTGCCTGGAAAATCCCATGGATGGACGAGCCTGGTGGGCTCCAGTCCATGGGGTCGCTAAGAGTCGGACACGACTGAGCGACTTCCCTTTCACTTTTCACTTTCATGCATTGAAGAAGGAAATGGCAACCCACTCCAGTGTTCTTGCCTGGAGAATCCCAGGGACGGGGGAGCCTGGTGGGCTGCTGTCTGTGGGGTCGCACAGAGTCAGACACGACTGAAACGACTTAGCAGCAGCAGCAGCAGCAGCATGCTAGTCCTGCAGAAAATAAGTCTATGAAGCTGAAATCAATCTTTAGAGCCAATTGTGCAGGGAGTCTCCAAATCAATTCCTTCCTCCCATCTTTCCCTGGGGTGATAGTGGAAATGGCTATTTCTCCTATTATGAAGCAAAGACTATTCCCCTATCCCTTGAAATCCAGAATAGCCTTGTCATCTGCTTTGACCAACAGAATCTGATGGAAGTGACACTGGGCTACTTCCACCAGAGGCCTGGATGCTCCTGTCTTTTTTTTTTTTTCCCTTCTCAGAACCGTGTCGTAAAGAAACTCAGTCTTCATCACTGAAGGAAGGAAGTTCACATGGGGAGAGATCTAGAAAACAAAACACCGTCTTGAAAGGACTGTCCAACCTCCAGATGCATGAAGTTGCTAAGTGACCTTAGCTATACCAGCTAGATCAGAAGAACCACCAGCAAGCGTAGGCTACCAACAGAGTTGTGAGAAGTAAACTGCTGTTGTGCTAAGCAGTTAAGCTTTGGGCTTATTGTTACACAGCAATAAATAACCGAAACATCAGCCCATTTCTTTCATTTCCTCATATCCACCCAACTTCAGACACCATGTGTCCTCCTGCTGTCTAATAATCATCATAATCATAATCCAATCTGACCTTCATAACTTACTATTATTATGCCAGTCATCACAGTAAATGTTTACAGGAATGCTCTTATTCACAGAAAACCCTAAGAGATGGTATAGTGGGTTGAATGGTGCCCCCCTCCCCCCCCAATATATGTCCCTGAAAACTGTGAATGTGACCTTATTTGGAAAAAAGATATTCACAGACATAATTAAATGAAGGATCACAAGATGAGATTATCCTGGGTCATCTGGGTGGTACCTCTATCCAATGGATAGACAGAAGAAAGGACAGAAGCAAAGAGAAAGCCATGGGAAGACCAAGACAGAGAGGCTGGAATGTGTAATCACAAGTCAAAAAACGCTATCGGCCACCAGGAGCTGGAAGAAGTAAATGTGGAATCTCGAGAGCCTCTGGAGGAAGCATAGCCTTTCTGACACCTTGATTTCAGACCTCTGATCTCCAGAACTGTGAGAGAACACTTTTTTGTTTTAAAGTCAAATGTGGTAATTTGTTACAGCAGTTATAGAAAGCTAAAACAGATGGATTCTCTTTTTATCCCCATTTTATGGATGAGGAGATTAAGCTACTTAATGAGAAGATTAAATAATTTGCCCAACATCACATGGTAATAGGCAGAGGTGTCAGGCTTGAATGTAGGCAATCTATAAGCCTCTTTCACATCAGTTACCTGGACCAGTCCATCTCCTTGCATTCTGTACCTATCTTTCCAGCCTCCTTCTGTCAAAAATGCCCTGCTTGCAGCAAAGTGTCAGGAAAAGGTCTAATAATTAATTCATATAATATCTTATTAATTCTCAGTGCCAGCTTTGTGTTTGAATCCTTCTAGGACATGATAGTAATTATATTTTATTGAAAGAAACAATAGAGTCCACTGGAATGCAATAAAATAGTGAAGCTTTAAGTCTCAACTACAGGCAGATGGTGGAGACATTTGGCAACCAAAAATTTTGCCTTTGTGTCTCTTAATTTAATATGTAATATCTTGCCTGGAAAATCCCATGGATGGAGGAGCCTGGTAGGCTGCAGTCCATGGGGTCTCTAAGCAGACACGACTGAACAACTTCACTTTCACTTCTCACTTTCATGCATTGGAGAAGGAAATGGCAACCCACACCAGTGTTCTTGCCTGGAGAATCCCAGGGATGGGGCAGCCTGGTGGGCTGCTGTTTATGGGGTCGCACAGGGTCAGACACGACTGAAGCGACTCAGCAGCAGCAACAGCAGCAGCCGCAGGTAAGATATGGGAGACATTTAGAATCCACGAAACTGTAAGTTTTTAAAGGGCAGCATTCAGGTTTAATATACAGTAATTTCTGCTGTGATGCAACAAATACATAGCTGAAAAACCCGAGGTCTACCAAAATTATGCACAAAAACATAATGTTATTATAGGAACAGCTAGGGAAATTGTGACCCAAGGAATGACATAGAAGTGAGTTCCCTAGGTTTTCTATTTACTTCATATATCCCAGACATGGAGATGAAGAAGCCAGTAGTCCCAGAAATGCCAGTGAGTGCATACAAACAAAAAAAAATCTCAAACAAAAGCCTACTCTTATGAGCCAAAGGACCAGGAAAGAAAAAACCTCAAAACAGAGAAATTAAAAATGCAATGTTACAATTATTCAAAAGAGTGAAAAGCTTTGGTATATAAATATAACAAAACATGCATAGCAATTGTATGCTGAAAACTACTAAATGAAAAGAATCAAACAAGATCTGAATAAATGGAAAGATATAGTCTGTTCATGAATTGGAAGTCTCCATGCAGTACAGATGCCAATTCTTCCCAGGCTGATATACAGGTTTAACACAATTTCTATCAAAATTCCAGCAAGTTTGAGCCAAAGGACCAGGAAAGAAAAAACCTCAAAACAGAGAAATTAAAAATGCAATGTTACAATTATTCAAAAGAGTGAAAAGCTTTGGTATATAAATATAACAAAACATGCATAGCAATTGTATGCTGAAAACTACTAAATGAAAAGAATCAAACAAGATCTGAATAAATGGAAAGATATAGTCTGTTCATGAATTGGAAGTCTCCATGCAGTACAGATGCCAATTCTTCCCAGGCTGATATACAGGTTTAACACAATTTCTATCAAAATTCCAGCAAGTTTTTTTGTAGATATACTTAAGATTATTCTAAAATTTATATTCAAAGTTAAAGCAACTAGAATAGCCAACACATTCTTGAAAAAGAAAAAAAATAGGAGAAATAAGTCTAATTGTAAGCTAAGTAATCATAGCCACAGAAACCAAAGCTGTGTGGAGTTGCTAAAGGGACAGAGACACAGATCAATGGAACCCAATAGAGAACTCAGAAACAGACTTGCACAAATATGCCCAATTGATTTTTATGAAAGTGTAAAAAGAAGTCAATGAAGAAAGGATAGTCTTTTCAACAAATGGTGCTGGAACACTTAGCAAAAAAATGAAACTATATACATTGGCCAAAAAATGAAACTATGACATAAACTTCACACCTTATACAAAAATTAACTCAAGATGGATCACAGGCCTAAATGCAAATGTAAAACTNTTTATGAAAGTGTAAAAAGAAGTCAATGAAGAAAGGATAGTCTTTTCAACAAATGGTGCTGGAACACTTAGCAAAAAAATGAAACTATATATATTGGCCAAAAAATGAAACTATGACATAAACTTCACACCTTATACAAAAATTAACTCAAGATGGATCACAGGCCTAAATGCAAATGTAAAACTTGAAACTTCTATTTAAAAAAACATAGAAAATCTCCAGGATCTAGGGACAGGAAAACAGTTATCATACGTGACTCCAAAATGCAATCCCCTAAACAAGAAATTGAATAATAGAACTTCATTAAAATTTAAAATGTTCTCTTTACAAAACACTGTCAAGAGATGAAAAAAGTACAAAACTACAAATCAGGAGAAAAAAAAACAATTTAAAAAATGGCAAAAGATGTGAAAAATATTTTCACTGAAGACATTCAAATGACAAATAAGCAGATGAAAAGATATTCAATATCATCAGACATTCAATTCAGTTCAGTTCAGTTCAGTCGCTCAGTTGTGTCCAACTCTTTGCAACCCCATGGACTGCAGCATGCCAGCCCTCCCTGTCCATCACCAACTCCTTTTCTTCCAGTCCAGCATTTCTCATGATGTTCTCTGCATATTAGGGAAATTCAAATTAAAACCATAATGAGATACCATGGACACCTTTCAGAATAACTAAAACAAAAAATATTTCAACACCAAATGTCAGCAAGGATGCAGAAAAACTAGATCACTGATGTGAATGTAAAATGGGACAATCACTTCAGAAAACAATTTGACAGCTAAAAAAAAGTCATGCAACTCTCATATAAGCCAGTAATTGCAATTCCAAATATTTATCCCAGAGAAATTGAGTTATTTTCACACAAAATCCTGTACACAAATGTCTATAGAGCTTCATTCATAATAGTTAAAAACTAGAAGCAACCCAGATGTCTTTCAACTGACTGGTTAAGCAAACTGTGGTATATCCATACCGTGGAATACTACTCAGGAATTAAAGGAATGAACTAACATTACACACATACAACTTGGATGAATATCCAGAAAATTATGCTGTGTGAAAAAAGCTAATTCCTAAAGACTGCATACTATCTACATCCATCTTAACAGTCTAGTAATGACAAAATTACAGAAATAAACAACAGATTAGTGTTCACAGGGATTAAGGGAGTGGGGGAATAAAGTAGGTGTGGCTATAAAAGGGCTCCATGAGGGATCCTTGTGCTGATGGAAAAGCTCTGTATATTCATTCTATCAGCAGCAATATTCCAGCTGAGACAGTGTGTTACAGTTTTTGTAGGCTATTACTACTGGGGCTAACTAGGAAAACAGCACAAGGCATGTATTATTTATACAATTGCATGTTAAAAAAATACACAAGGATCAAGAACTCTTCCAACATTAAATCCTTCCAAGAAAAACCCTTCCGAGTCAGAGCATGCAGCCAAATATGGGAAGAGCAAACAGAGTGACTGGGCGCTGTGCGCCATACTGGCTCACTGCATTCAGCTCTTACTGTGCCCTGTGTGCTGGAAGTGTTCAGTACCAATATTCAGTGGCACAAAATACGAGTAAATGTTATTATTTAGTGGCGCAAAATGTTAATGTCACATAAACCAACATGACTTCTGTGTTATTCTGATATCGTTCTTCTACTTACCACTCTTATATCAGCTAACTTGTGTTACAGAAATATGTTCTTTATTTCCAAGTAACTCTGCTGGCATCAAGTAGGTAAACAATATGGGGGGGAGGTGGCGGTTGGAGTGGAATCTGAACGAATGAATACATGAACTGAAGCCAGAGGTATGTGGATAAAATTGGAAAATCATGTTTGAAGAAGATTCAGCTAGTGGCTTACTGTAAGCTGTAAAACATAAAGCAGAGACAGAAAACATAAAAGCAATCAAGGTTTTTGTTAAAGTCTAATTAGGGATATCAAAGGCCTGAATAGGAGTAAAACTGTAGGTCTTTACATGAAAAGGAACCAGCAAAATTAATAAGGGATTGGATGCAAAAAAGGCCCTAAGTTGGGACTTCCCTGGTGGTCCAGTGGCTAAGACTCTGTGCTCCCACCGCAGGGGGCCTGGGTTTGCTCCTCGGTCAGGGAACTGACCAGATCCCACATTCTGCAACTAAGACTGGGTGCAGCCAAATAAACAAATATTGAAGAAAAAAGGCCCTAAGTTTTTATTTAGGACACCAGGAAAATCCAAACGGTTCTCTTGACAGTAATGAAAAAAATCTTTGAAAGGTGGCAACTAGAAGAGAATTATCTGAGTTTATTTAATAAGCTAAATACAATGTGTAAAGATATTCAAATAACATTGTCCTGCAGACAAATAGAGATGTGGGGTTAAAGAAGGGACATGAGATAAAAGCCACTTAAACAGTGGTATTAGTTGGTGCTAGAGATGAGGAAAAGCTCACAAAGCAAGGATTCATCCATCATCCTAGATATGGGGTGTGTAGGACTGGATTAGGGTTCAGTTCCCCTCCCTAATAAGAAGAGAAGGTTTTGATAGAGTTGAACTCATATATGAAGATAAATTACCTCATTTTTTAAGGTTAGAAGAATAGATGAAGCAAAATGCAACAGAAATTTAAAACATTACAAATGCAATGCAATTGATGCCAAATTCCCCATCTTTCCCCTTACCAAATCTCCTCCCTAAATATATGATACAGTTGGAAGTATTGCCAAAGACTTGTTCTAATTTTGCAGTGACAACACTATCTCAGGCTCTGCTTCCTCTCCACACACCCAAAATGGTTAACTCTTACTTTTGCAGCTATCCCCTCTCAAAAATAGATCCTTTGAGACCACCACAGCTACTGAAAAATTCCTCATCTAAGTGTAACACCTACTACAGCAAGTCCATCCCCACATTCTCTAGATAATTAGTTTCATGGAATTCTGCTTTTGCTGGAACATTCTGCCAATAACTCCAACTTACCTAGTAAAGAAATAAAGAACAGGTGTTTGTCTTGCCAACACTCTCACCACAAGATTATTTTAACAATTAATAGAAACCAAAACACAATAGTAGTATCCATATTTTTCTACTTCATCGTAGTAACTGATGAGATGGAAAGATTTCCCAACTGGGCTTCCCGTTGGCATCTACAGGATTCCTCTGATGGACTCCTCCTGGTTCCCACCCTCTCCTTTCACCTTCAATCCTTTTAGGATACAGGTATAGCATTTCTNATTTTTCTACTTCATCATAGTAACTGATGAGATGGAAAGATTTCCCAACTGGGCTTCCCGTTGGCATCTACAGGATTCCTCTGATGGACTCCTCCTGGTTCCCACCCTCTCCTTTCACCTTCAATCCTTTTAGGATACAGGTATAGCATTTCTGAGAAAGCCACACATGATGCTCAGATGATAAAGAATCTGCCTGCAATGTAGGAGACCCAGGTTCGATCCCTCAGTTGGGAGGATCTCCTGGAGAAGGAAATGGCAACCCACTTCAGTATTCTTGCCTGGGAAATGCCATGGACAGAGGAGCCTGGTGGGCTATAGTCCATGGGGTCACAAAGAGTCGGACCCCACTGAGCGACTGACACGTGCATATATACACACGTACTCAACGACCTCCAGTCCTGAGAAATCTGCTCTTCCAACATCTTAATGGGGGGGCAGGTAGAAAGCCTCCTTTCTTTGATTTGTATAATCTCAGTGGGCACGTCTGTTACACATCACTCCAATTCTCATCTGCTTTTGAAGTGGTCCAGCACTGTGGCTTGCCTCTCTCAGATGCACCTCTGGCTACTCACTGCCAGTTCTCCACTTAGATTCCCAGGGGCTCTGTCCCCTCACAGAGGGGATGCTGGACACTGACCTCAACAGAAGGTTACACGCCCCTCTACTGTCACATCTTTAATCTACCCCATTCCATCAACAATACAAGCTTTGTACTTGACCGAGGGTTGGGAGATGGAGATGATAATAATTTTAATACTAAAAATAACCCTACAACTGATTCACTTGGCTGTGAACAGAAACTAACAGAACGTTGTAAATCAACTATAGTCCAATTAAAAAAAATTTTTTTAAGACCCTAAACATCTCTGTTCCCGGAGTGTATGAAAAAAAATAAAGATCAAGTTAAATTCTTCACATAAATTCTCTCATTGGGTCAACTGGTTCCCAGCCTTGCTCCCCCGTCCATCCTCAGCAACAGGAAAAGAACATTCTTAAATCCACCATGTTGCAAATTTTTCCCTCCCTCTAGGAAACTTTATCCCTCTACTTAAGGAGGTTAATCTTATTCTAAAATATGATCCTCCACTTCCAATTAGGGAAACCCATGGCTCAAGTAAGATCTTCCTGCAAAGGCTGAGTTGTTCAGTTTGGAACAACACTTTGGACTTTCAGCCAAACATTGTACCTGCTCATCCTTCCCAGAACAAGTGTAATCAAAATTCCTTTTAAAGAAAAGAAACACTTCCCTCAAGGCAACAAGATCTGCAAAGCTTGCCCCAGGTCACTAAGGAGATAGCATTTTCATGCTGTTAACAAAGATACGAATCCCCCTTTCTCAGTCTCCTGTCCCCAGACCTTATCTAGGCTTTTCACTTTGTAAATCAACCAACCAACCAACCAAGGAGACCATGACACCAACTTTGAGAATAGTGCCACCAGCTAAACTGCTACTCTGTAGCTCTCTTTGCTGTTGTTTAGTTGCTAAGTCATGTCTGACTCTTTGTGACCTCATGAGGCTTGCTAATCTGTCACAGATTTTCCAGGCAAGAATACTGGAGTGGGTTGCTATGTTCTCCAGAGGATCTTCCTGACTCAAGGATTGAACTCTCATCTCCTGCATTGGCAGGCAGATTCCTTACCACTGCACCACCAGGGAAGTCCCATCCTTACCTTGGATCAAGTCCTATCCTAGCCAAGATTTCCTCCCATTCGAGGACAGTGTTCCTTGGTATCCTTGAGGGATTGGTTCCAGGACCCCCTGAGGAGACCAAACTCCACAGATGCTGAAGTCCTTTATATAAAATCGTATAGTATTTGCATATAAGATACATACATCTTCCTGTATACGTTATATCATCTCTAGATTACTTGTGATACCTAATACAATGTAAATGTTATATCAATAGGTGCCAGGGCAGCAAACAAATTTTGCTTTTTGGAGCTTTATGAAAATTTTTTTCTAAAGTATTTTTGATCCATGGTTAGTTGACTCTGTGGAGGAAGAACTCATAGATGTGGAGAGTCAGCTGCACTGAAATAGGGCACAGACTAACATGGAGGTAGATATTCCACAAAGCCACCTATTTTTTTCTCTGCAGTATTGCTTTTTTCCTTATTTTACTAGGATGGAGTAAATGTACCTTCCCTGCAAAGCTCTTTCTCATTAGTCCTCAGATCTCCTGTCTTCCCTGGGTTGTACCTTGTCCCCCATCAGTGAGAATCTGTGGCTAATCTGTTAGCCTACTGGTTACTCCTAGTTAGAGTGAAGTTACTTGTGGGAGACCCAGGTTTGATCGCTGGGTTGGGAAAATTCCCTGGAGAAGTGAATGTCAACCCATTCCAGTATTCTTGCCTGGCGAATTCCATGGACAGAGGATCCTGGCCAGCTACAGTCCATGGGATCTGTGACTTTCACTTTCACACAAGCTTTTATCAGTATAACTTTTTCTTTAGTGTATGTTAGTCGCTCAGTCAGGGGATCTTCCCCACCCAGGGATTGAACCCCAGCATCCTGCATTGCAGGCAGATTCTTTACCATCTGAGCCACCAGGGAAGCCCATAGCTTTTCTTTATTACATTTATCTAAAATTGAAGTGGTTCCATCAAAAGCCATTCGAAATCTTCTGCCAAAGTCATCGTCTGTTTCTCACATTATAAATCCCTAACCTTCTAAATCCACATTCTCTAAATCCCTTTATTAGTTCCCATTTTCTTGTCAGATTTTACTTCCCATCCTCAGATAACTGATTTCTTCCACCTCCTCTGCTCACATCATTTTTTGTTCCTGGGATTTCTCTTTTCCTGCCCTTTTTGTACTCCACATCTGCACATTTTTTCAAGCCACCTGACCTCTCTGACAAACCAGCTCTCTCAGCTATTAAAATATGGGAAATTTTCCAACAACTCCTGCATACTCTAGAACCTATAGTGACAGATTCACTACTGCTGTCAGGAGACAGTTCTCAGGGCTCAAAATAAACACTCCTTTATTGATCAAGAATTTGATGATTATGTTGCAGTGGCATAATATATGCATTACTTCAGCCACCTGATAAACTAGAAATGTACTCCAATGACATTGTTAATTAAACAGCCTTGTGAGATAACTCAAGAATCTAACCACCATTTATAACATTACTCGTTTGTGAAAATGAGGCCTCCATTCTAAATAACCACAAATGACCTTTTGAAGCATGAATGTCCCACAGCTGGCATCGGTAGACATTGCTGTAGTTTGCCATCCACGTGCAAGCTTCATCTAATGCAGGAAGCCACAGCTTTTCTGTTTCAAGGACCCAGAAGAAATGCATTGCTGCACACGGGAGGAAGCCCACTTGTTGATGACTAACAGTAAAACATGTATTTCTGTATATTTTTACCTTTTAATCACATGTAATTTTTAAAACCATCTTTAAGATTTTTAGAGCCCAAAGCACAGATTTGAGCAAAGAGCCAACTATTTGGAGACAAGTAACCTAGATCAAGGCCTGACTCTACTGTGTATTAGATACCTAATTGGCCAAGTCACTTAATCCTTCTGAGCCTAGTTTCCTTAAGAGTAAAGCAACAGAAGTAACAATACTATTTACCCTATCAAATGTCTTGGCTCTTCAGTAAGGCATGGCATCGGGACTAGTTGTGAGCAGGGGTGGAACTGCTGGGACAAATAGGGTCTAGGGTGACCACAGAAATTCAAACGAACAAGTAGGGCATAGCAACCAAGGGAATGAAGCAATGCCCAAACAAGACAGGCAAACACCAGGTGAGAAGGCAGAAGTAGCAAGATGTTCTCACTTGTGTTCAAAATCTGGTGAACAAGACTGAGTGGGTGGTATTCACCATCCTAGGATTCCACTGAGCTCTTTATCAAAGCCAGTTTCACTCCCTTGGGAAGAGAATAAAGCAAGCATTTAAAATTTTAGGGCGATAGACAGAACGTGAATCTAAGGGAAGCCCAGTTCCATGCAATGAGTGGGGCAACAGACGCTTGGAAACAGGTGGCAAACTATGATGATACTGTAGAGTGGCTTCACCAGAACTCAAGACAAAGGGTTCTAGTGGTCATCCCTGAGATGCCATGCCCAGCAGCAAAAGAATCTTGTAGCATGACACTAAGGTCACACATTATCAGGGAGAGAATTTTTTTTTTTTTTTTACACATTTCAAGTCGCTCAGTCGTGTCCGACTCTTTGTGACCCCATGGACTGTACAGTCCATGGAATTCTCCAGGCCAGAATACTAGAGTGGGTAACCTCCCCTTCTCCAGGGGATCTTTCCAACCCGGGGATTGAACCCACGTCTCCCACATTGCAGGCGGATTCTTTACCAGCTGAGCCACAAAAGAAACCCAACAATACTGGGGTGGGTACCTATCCCTTCTCCATGGGATTTTCCCAACCCAGGAATCGAACCAGGGTCTCCTGCATTGCAGAGAGGATCTTGATCAATTGAACGATCAGGGAAGCCAAAAATCTGACACTTGTAGTTTATTTCCTCCTGCTGCTTAAGAGAGAGATAAAAAATACCTGATACTTGCAGGCTATTTTCCATTTGGAGACCCTTAGCCTTCCTACCTATTTCTTTTCATTCCCTCCTTTTCTTTTAGGAGAATTATGTTGCCTAGGGAAAGGGGTGTCATCTCTAAATTGGTGAGGCAACATATTCTCCTAACCCTCATATCGAGGGTCTCTGATCCAGGGGCCCCAAATAGTAGTTGGAGGAAACTGCCACAGTGGCAGGAGTTTGAGCAACCATTTGTAACTTCGCCTATAGCAATGTACACTGAGAGGGCACAGGGCGGGTTGACAAGAAACATCTTCCAGTAGGATTAAACTTGACTTTAGCTCAGTTAGTTCAGTGGGCTGGGACTTGGTGTGCTTGGTGTGCTTGGTTTTGGGGCATTGGAGCAGGTGAGTTCCTCTCACTGCTGTGTGACCACAGGCTTCTTCTTTGCTCCTGTCAGTTACTCTGTAAATGCTGGGTGCCAGAGCACCATGGGGGTAAGGGAGATTGGCACCACAGCTGATGCTCAACAAGTGTCAGAAAAGTACATGGACCAAGGACTGAATAATGAATTTGTTGTTGATTAGTTGCTAAGTTGTGTCTGACTCTGCAATCCTGTGGACTGCAGCACACCAGGCTTCCATGTCCTTCACTATCTATCACAGTTTGCTCAAAGTCATGTCCATTGAGTCAGTGATGCCATCCAACCATCTCATCCTCTGTCACCCCCTTCTCCTCCTGCCCTCAATCTTTCCCAGCATCAGTGTCTTTTCCAATGAGTCAGCTCTTTGCATCAGGTGGCCAAAGTTTTGAATAATGAATGCCTCAAGATAAAGTGGCTTCCCTCATAACTCAGTTGGTAAAGAATCCGCCTGCAATGCAGAAGACCCTGGTTCAATTCCTGGGTTGGGAAGATCCGCTGGAGAAAGGATAGGCTACCCACTCCAGTATTATTGGGCTTCCCTTGTGGCTCAGCTGGTAAAGAATCCACCTGCAATGCGGGAGACCTGGGCTCAATCCGTAGGTTGAGAAGATCCCCTAAAGAAGGGAAAGGCTACCCACTCCAGTATTCTGGCCTGGAGAATTCCATGGACTGTATAGTCCATGGGGTCACAAAGAGTCAAACATGACTGATCGACTTTCACTTTCAAGTTAAAGTCCATGAACAAGAGGTGAGGATTCAGACATAGGAGCGTTTTGTACAAAGAAGAGCCTGTATTTTTCTCTCCTGCACAGGAACTTTAAGGACAGTGTCTCATTCCTCTTATTAAAAATTAAGCCTGCAGACATCCTTAGTCCTGTGCTCTCTTCACTTTGGAAGATAGAATACAGCCCTCTGAATGCACTTTAAGAGCTGTGTAGGAAAAGACAAGCTTAGAAAAATTCAATAAAAGACGTGAAGCCACTTGTTGACAAAATTCAGCATTCCTGATTGAAGCCAGGCAAAAGCACTAAACAAAAAATGCGTTAGGCAAAGTGAGTTAATCGCTTAGTAAATACTTTCACATCCATGTGGAAGTGCCTGATGTATCAGTCCTGCTATATCTCCCTTGCAATGCATTTAAGGAGTAGTATAATATAGGGTGCAATCCAAGGTGTTGTGATCTCGGCTTACTGGCGATTGTGTGAAGCGTGCGGTCTAGATGGGCAAGGTCTGCCCTGCGGGCATGGTGCGTGCTCAGTCGCTTCAGTCGTGTCCGACTCTATACCACCCCATGCACTGTAGCCCACCAGGCTCCTCTGTCCATGGGATTCTCCAGGCAAGAACACTGGAGTGGGTGGCCATGCCCTCCTCCAGGGGATCTTCCCTACCCAGATCGAACATGGGTCTCTTACATCTCCTGCACTGGCAGGCAGGTTCTTTACCACTAGTGCCACCTGGAAGCCCGAGCTCTGCCCTACAGCCCTGCAAACCTGTGTGTGAGCCTCAGGAGTTCCCACCACAGGGAGAGGCATGTGGACCTGTGTTTCTTCGGCTCTCATCCCCAGCAAAGGGACCTTCACATTTCCTAATTAGGCTATATTCAATGTTCACAGGCTGCTGATGGATGAGATACTGAAGTGTAATCACAGCTGATATTATTCATGTCCCAGGAATGTGCAGCCGAGGCCGCTCTGCTTGCTCCAGCAGGAAACAATGGTGTAATTGACAGGGCTTTTTAGTTTCAGATTCTGGTCTGACTTTATTCCTTCTGTTTGGTCATGATTGCAGAACAGGTATCTAGAGAGGAGAAGTAAACATGCTGTGAGTTCCTTTTCCTTGTTGTTTGAAGCTCATTGAGTCATATACAGACTGGCATAGCCTGTCCAGAAATGGGGCCAACTGGGGAAGCTTTGAGTTGTTGCCTAGAGGCCATAGTAACCACAGAATGACAGCTACCTTAATCAACAGGTGTTGTGCCAGACATTGTGCGAAAATAAAAGGTGAAGATAAGCTGCCTGAAAAGGTTGGCAATGAGGTGAAAAAGCAGACAAAATATGCCAACAATTAACACAAGTCAGATGCAACTCAGTGCTGTGACAGAGGAAAAAGTCTTAATGACTCACTGGAGCAGGGGGAGATGAACTCTGACTAAAGGGAGATGTTCTACCAAAGGAGAGTCTTGAAGTGTGAGTAACTGAACATGAAGGAGGTGTGGGGTACATTCCAGGAGTTAGGAAATGGGGCAGAGTCGTGAGCAAGAAGCTATAAAAACACCGAAGAGGGACAGTGGCCCAGCCAACAGGACCCCAGAGCATTTGACAGAGGCTGGGGGCCTTGAAGGGCCCGGAGGTGCTAGTCAGGTGGAGCTGGAAAGGATATTCTAGAAAGAAGAGGCAGCGCTGCACATACAGAGCAGTGAGAGAATGTGGTGGCTTTGAATACCACAAATCACACAGTTTGTTTGGAAACTGAGGAGGATTTAAAGGATGAGCTTGGAGAAGTAGGCAAGAGCCAGGGCACAGTAGAAGTTATTTTTAGCCAGCTGAGCACTTTATATTTTATTCTGATGGCTATGAGAAACCACATAAGGTGGTCCAGTCTTTCGGACTCAGTGACAGATTGGATCTGGGGACAAAGTAGAGATGGTGCCAGGATCAGTATCTAAACCAAGAGAAAGTCCTTTAACAACTTGCTGTGCAGAGAGGTTACTTTCTGTGTCTTCCTGCACTTTCTCAAGACAGTTGTGGCCGTGAGAATCAATGTGAAGTGAAGACTTCAGAGCTGCCCGTCTTCTCAGGGATGGTGGCCACAGAGTCTATATCATTTCCAGAGGATTCCAAAGACAACCAGATATACACTTGACAGTGCAGGGCAAAAGTGAGAAAGAATTTCTCATCAAAATTTCAAAATATCCACTTACTTATTTACTGATACTTGAGAGTTCATCAGGTTTCTCTCAAGTCATTCATTTCCCAATCCATATCCAGAGCCAGCAGTATTTTGGATACTGAATGTATATATCAATACAGATGGTAACTAAATTTAAAATTTATGTTTGTCATGGGACTTTCATAGTTGCATTTCAGTAATGCAAATCAATAGTCAATCATCAACCCTGATTATCAATATAGAAAAAAAGATAGTGTTCTATACTTTTGTACCCTTTTATTCTGCGGGCTTAATTGTCTACTTCTAATTTTCTGCGAGAAAGCTCTTTATTTATGATGAATCAAATTTTATTTATTGTTTAAAAAGTTAAATTTCCAAGCTCTAAACTATAAAGGAAAGAGTTAAAGAAACAAAATCCAGACAAACAAAATAATCAAGCCCAGATCCTCTTCTCAGCACTTTTTTAAAACAACTTTTTTATTTTAAAATAGTTGTAGACTTACAGAAAAATACACTGATGATAAAGTCCCCATATACCATTTCCCTGTTATTACCATTTTACATTAATAGGGTACATCTGTGACAGTTTGTAAACCAATATTGATACATTATTTTTAACTGAAGTCTGAACAAATATTTTATTCACATTTCTTCACTTTTTACCTAATATTCTTTCTCTATTCCAGGATTCCATTCAGTGTGGCACATTACATGTAATTGTCATGTCTCAAGGCTCTTCTTCATTGTGAGTTTCTAAGGCTTTGTTTTAATGAATTTGACGGTTTTGAGGGGAAGTGGTCAAGCATTTTGTAGAATGCCCCTCAATTAGGAACTGTCTGATGTTTTTCTCATGATTAGACTGTGGCTATGAGTTTTTGCAAGGAAGATCACAGAGATAAAATGCCATTTTCATCAAATTATTTCAAGACTGCATATTAGCATGGTCTAATTAAAAGACACTTATTCCTTGGAAGAAAAGTTATGACCAACCTAGATAGCATATTGAAAAGCAGAGACATTACTTTTCCAACATAGGTCCGTCTGGTCAAGGCTATGGTTTTTCCAGTAGTCATGTATGGATGTGAAAGTTGGACTGTGAAGAAGGCTGAGCGCCGAAGAATTGATGCTTTTGAACTGTGGTGTTGGAGAAGACTCTTGAGAGTCCCTTGGACTGCAAGGAGATCCAACCAGTCCATTCTGAAGGAGATCAGCCCTGAGTGTTCTTTGGAAGGAATGATGCTAGAGCTGAAACTCCAGTACTTTGGCCACCTCATGCGAAGAGTTGACTCATTGGAAAAGACTCTGATACTGGGAGGGATTGAGGGCAGGAGGAAAAGGGGATGACAGAGGATGAGATGGCTGGATGGCATCACTGACTCGATGGACATGAGTCTGAGTGAACTCTGGGAGTTGGAGATGGACAGGGAGGCCTGGCGTGCTGCGATTCATGGAGTCGCAGAGAGCCAGACACGACTGAGCGACTGAACTGAACTGATGACAGCTGATGTTGACTTTGATCACCTGGTTGAGGTTGTGTTTGTCAGGTTTCTCTGCTGTCAAGTTACTTTTCCCTCACCTTTTCATATTGTATTCTTTTAAAGGAAATCCCTATATGCAGCCAAAGAAGGCAATGACACCACACTTCAGTACTCTTGCCTGGAAAATCCCATGGATGAGCCTAGTAGGCTGCGGTCCATGGGGTCCCTAAGAGTTGGACACGACTGAGCGACTTCACTTTCACTTTTCACTTTCATGCATTGGAGAAGGAAATGGCAACCCACTCCAGTGTTCTTGCCTGGAGAATCCCAGGGGCAGGGGAGCCTGGTGGGCTGCCATCTATGGGGTTGCACAGAGTCTGACACGACTAAAGTGACTTAGCAGCAGCAGCAGCTATATGCAGCCCACAATTAAAGACTGAGGAATTATACTCTACTCTTTGATAGAGAAATATTTACATAAATTATTTGGAATCCATCTGTAGGGGAGTTTTATCTAGTGCCCTTTATTTATTTATTTATTCAATCATTTATTTATATCTATGGATTCATGGATTTATTTTATTTTATGCTTTGGGTTTTAACCCAACATTTATTTTATGCTTAGCATTATAACCCAACATTATTTCATTGCTCAAATCATTCCCACTTTGGCCATCCAGCTTTCTATCAGTTCTTGCATACCTTAAAAAATTCCAGTCATTGTGACGTTCTCTTAAGCTCTTCCTTACTTTCTGGGACTGCAAGATGCTCCAGGCTCATCTTGTATATTTCCCGCCCTAGAATCAGGGATTTCTTCATGGAGCCATAGTTCTTTTTATGGGAGATGGTGACCATACTCTGTGTATCCTGGGAGTTACTGGGGGTGTTGCCACTGATGGATCCTCTCAGCTTACAAAGAATATATGTGTGTGTATAGTAACACATGTATATACACATATCTATAAATATTTTATATCTAATAAGCTACATATAGGTTCATATTGTTGTCTCCAACTCTAACCCAGTACCATATGCATCATCCTAACTTTCTCCCCATGCTTGTCTAGATCCTCTCCCATATAGCAAGAAACGCGGATCACAGCCTCAGTCAGCCACAACTTAATTGCTTGATTCCAGTGCACTGTAGAGTACTTATATGATTGCTAACCCATAACCTCATAGAAAATGCCGTAAACCAAAGCACTTGTGTACAATTACTCTGCCTTTAACTTTACACATTCAACAAATTTCTAAAGGTACTTAGGTCAGCACTTTCCCCCCACCCCTTTCAGTGCAATTGTTCATGCATTTATAATACAGTTAGATTCTTTTGTCATATTTTGCATTCCATCCTGGGCTCTTCAGTTCAGTTCAGTTCAGTTCATTTCAGTCGCTCAGACGTGTCTGACTCTTTGCGACCCCATGAATCACAGCACGCCAGGCCTCCCTGTCCATCACCAAATCCCGAAGTTCACTCAGATTCACGTCCATCGAGTCAGTGATGCCATCCAGCCATCTCATCCTCTGTAGTCCCCTTCTCCTCCTGCCCCCAATCCCTCCCAGCATCAGAGTCTTTTCCAATGAGTCAACTCTTCGCATGAGGTGGCCAAAGTACTGGAGTTTCAGCTTTAGCATCATTCCTTCCAAAGAAATCCCAGGGCTGATTTCCTTCAGAATGGACTGGATGGATCTCCTTGCAGTCCAAGGGACTCTCAAGAGTCTTCTCCAAAACCACAGTTCAAAAGCATCAATTCTTTGGTGCTCAGTCTTCTTCACAGTCCAACTCTCACATCCATAAATGACCACAGGAAAAACCATCGCCTTGACTAGATGGACCTTTGTGGATATTACAGCCTCCTAAATGATTTTTTAATTTGCATTGATGTTCACCCTTCATGCTGTTCACTGGGGTTTCCATGGTGGTGCAGATGATGAAGAATCTGCCTTCAATGAGGGAGACCGGGGTTCTATCCCTGGTTTGGGAAGATCCCCTGGGGAAGGAAATGGCAATCCCCTCTAGTATTCTTGCCTGGAGAATTCCATGGACAGAGAAGCCTGGCGGGCTACAGTCCATGGGGTCTGTAAATTTGTTTTAACTGGCTATGGTAAGACATGCAGACATGGGGAAAAAACTGTCATGATCATTTTTTATGCATAGACCCCCTAGAAACAGGAGCTATGGCACACCATGCAGACCCCACGGGGAAGCACCAGGGCTCAATAGAAGAGGAACCAGGGGAAAACATGAGTAAAGACTATATCATGGTTTCTACGGGAAAGACAAACTAAGACAGGGTCAGCAGGTTTAGGATCAGCTAGTCTGAATAATTTCAGTGGGCTCTGGGTTGAGGGTTGCAGGTCTTGTCATATCTGATCAGGTGATTGGGGCAGGGGATGATGGGTTCCCCACTGAGAGCCCTTGGTGAGCCTGATATAAAAGGGGAGGCCGAGGTTGGCCTTCAGATTGGTTGGTATGCGTATAAAAGCCACATTCTCATGCAAGTTGTTTGCTGGCTCTGGGAATTAGCTAATCTGGGAGGGACAGCCCCTTCCAGCATCCACATAGCCCCAAGATGTCAAAGCATCAGAATAAAAAAACATGCTTAATACACTCCACCTTGCAAAGTCTTTATTGCTGGGTCTGTTTTCACTGGAGTTGCCTGAGATGGTCTTCAGTCTTTTCCCCCTTGACCTCCCTGCTTCCTGAGGTCTAAGCAAGCTAAGAATCTGCTTAGTCTCTCCAGATTCTTGGGGCAACCTGTCCTTCAAATCCTAGTAAGATGAGGCTGCTGCTTCTATTGATGGCTCCTGTGCGCCTGTTTTGAACTTCATGCTTTGCAAGTCATATCAAGTGTACCTGTTGTGTGGCCCCATGCGAACCCCCTGGAGGTGAGGGATTCTTCTTTTCCTTTTACTCCCACTTACCATTTCTTAAAGGAGCGTCCCTGGTGGCTCAGATGGTAAAGAGTCTGCCTGCCAATGCAGAAGACACAGGTTTGATCCCTGGGTGGGGAAGATTCCCTGGAGAAGGGAAGGGCTACCCACTCTAGTATATTTTTGTCTGGAGAATTCCATGGACTGAAGAGCCTGGCGAGCTATTCACTCTATGGGGTCACAAAGAGTTGGACATGACTTAGCAACTATCACATACACACACCATTTCTCAAATCTTTCTGCTTGCCTGAGACTCTAAATATTTACAGATCTTCGTTATCCATTTATCATCCTCTGTTTTTCTTTTCCCAGCTGTATGGGCTATTGTTCCTCCTGGATCACTGCTGATACTTCATTCATTCAACACACTTTTTTTGCACATGGTGTCTGTGACAGGGATGGTGCCAAGTCCTGGTGATACAGAGACAAACCAGACTATCTACCATTGGAGGTAGGAAAAGCACTTTGAGATTTCTTTCTTTTTGAGGTTTATACTTTTTTTTTGAGGTTTGATAATGTCAGTCACATTCATAAGAATTGTTTCACTTAATCTTGATTCCCACGCTCACAATGACTTCTATACTAACTTCCCCTCACCACCTCTGTTCTTATAGATAAAGCTCTAAGTTTTAGAGAACTTAAGCAGTAGCGCCTGAGTCACATGGCTAGCCAATGGAGAGCTGGTGTTGGAACCCAGGTATCTGACTCCAAAGCACACAATTTTCATCTTGATGCCGTGGGTCCCCCCAAAGACATAATTCATAGCTCTCTCCCATCCTGATCCTTGCAGGATGGGCCTCTTTGTCCAGATAAAATAAAAATTATTTAGCGAAAAGTAATAATAATAATAGCAACAACAGCAACTTTTCTGGACTTAGAAGCCTTTGCCACTGAGTGAATGATTCTGAGAAAATCACCAACTTTTTCTAGGCTTCCATTTCCTCTACTATAAAATAGGAAGGCAGAACTAGTGACTTCTAAGGTCTCATAAAATTCTGATGTTCTTTGAATCAATCAGACATGTCTGTAGCACTGTTTTGAAAATTGCTTTGAGATTGAGGAAGAATGCCAGGAAAGGCCAGGTGCTCACCCAACGACAAGAAACATCTCAGAATCATCTTAGCTAGTGTTTCTCTGTCAAAACATGCTTTTTAGTATTGCAAATTCAGCATATTAAAACCATTGTGTGCTGAAACCAAGGGTAAAAAGAAGCAAGCCAATGCATTTTAAAGACACTTGTGGAAAACAAACCCTGGCTATGACTAAGGCACTGTCGTCCTGCTAGCTGAACTTGCAAGGGAAATCTCAGGGCCCATCCCACCTTGGCACCTTCATGCCCTGTTGCTGGCTACCCCAAGGTCAACCGCAGCCTGGTAACATAGCTCCCAACAGCCAACCAACCTTGGCTCCAGCATGTTCTTGAACTCGGCCAGGTTCCCCTCTGCACCTCTCTCATGCCATTCTCACTGTCAAATTAACCTCCTTCCCATCTTCACGTTTGTATAAGTTTGTTGGCACTGCTATAAGAAAACACCCCAGCTTGGGTGGCTTAAAAAAACATGCAGCTGTCTTCTTACATCTTAGAGGCTGGAAGTCCAAGATCAAGATGCAGGCAGGGTTGCTTTCTCCCAAGGCCTATCTCCCTGTTCGGCAGATGGCTGCTGTCCTACTGTGTCTTCAGAGGGCTTTTGTTCTGTGTGTGGTCCCTGTCTTTTCCTCTTTGAAGGACACCAGTCATATTGGATGGAGAAGGCAATGGCACCCCACTCCAGTACTCTTGCCTGGAAAATCCCATGGACGGAGGAGCCCGCAGTCCATGGGGTCGCTAAGAGTCAGACACGACTGAGTGACTTCACTTTCACTTCTCACTTTCATGCATTGGAGAAGGAAATGGCAACCCACTCCAGTGTTCTTGCCTGGAGAATCCCAGGGACGGGGGAGCCTGGTGGGCTGCCGTCTATGGGGTTGCACAGAGTTGGACACGACTGAAGCGACTCAGCAGCAGCAGCAGCAGTCATATTGGATTAGGGTCCACCCATATGATATCTCATTTTACCTAAAGACCTCTTTGAAGGACCCGTCTCAAAATACTGTCACATTCTGAGATTTTTGGGGTTAGGACATCAACATATGGATTTTGAGGGGGCACAATTCAGTCCATAACAACTTTGGAATCCTACCGATTCTTCTAGTTCCTCCTCATGTGTTTTCTCTTTGAGAAGCCTGGAATTTAACCAATTGGAGTCTCTCTTTCCTTGTAACAACTTTGCTCTAGTCCAGCCCTTAACAAAAGACTTGAATTGGCTATAAACTAGCTGTTGAACAACAGAATGATGTATGTCTTATGTTATTATATGCTCTAATTGAATATAGCTTAATGCTTTAATCAGAGTAAAAACTCAACATATATTCATAGGATTATGGATCAACTGTGGTATATCCAGACAATGCAATATTATTTAGCGCTAAAAGTACATGCGTTATCAAGCCACAGAGAAAATTTAAATGTATATTACAAAGCCAAAGAAGCCAATCTGAAAAGGCTAGGATTCCAACTATAGAACATTCTGAAAAAGGTAAAACTATGGAGATAGTAAAAAGATCACTGGTTGCCAGGAAAAAGGAAGAAGAGAGGGATGAATAGGTGAACCACAGACGATTTTTAGCGCAGCGAAACTATTGTGTATGATACTATAATAGTGGATTCAGGTCATCATGCTTGTCCATACCCGCAGAATGTACACATCAAGAATGAACTCTAATGCACACTGTAGACTGCTGATAATGATGTGTCAAAGTAGATTCACTGATTCTAACAAATATACTGCTCTGCTGCAGGACCCTGATAGTGGGGGAGACTGTATGCGTTGGGGGGCAGATGGTATATGGAAACTCTACATACTTTCTGCTCAGTTTTGCTGTGAACCTAAGACTGCTTTAAAAAATTTCAACAATTATATTTTTTTAATCGAATTGAATTTTCTGCACAGTTCTTACAAATCTGTAAGTCTGGGTATGACTTCTATCTTTCTGTGGAAACCCTGCTTCCCTTTATAGCTACCAGCCAGGGTTCTTGGCCTTCCCCAAGCCATAGAAATTGACTAGAGGCCAGAAAAGAAATTCAGGCAAGGTTTTATGGAGGCCTCTGCTCCAGTAGGGGGCAATGAAAACAGACAACAGATTCCCTTGCTTGCTCACTTCCCGAGGGGTCAAGCTTGTTCCTTATAAGAGGGGAAGACAGGGGTGTGTCCAGGGGTTGGGCAGAAGGGCAGCTGAGGTGTGTTGCCCGCCCCCTGCTAAGGTGTTGAGTGCAGAGGGCATGCTCAGTAGCTGCTTTTGCGCTGTTTTTCTCCAGGCTCCTCAACAGTGGCAGTTGGGCTTTTTGGTCTCTTTGTATCTTTTGGGTCCAGAATTTGCCCCATCTGCACCTGCACGCAGTTATTTTTAGTCCCCTACAGCTTCTTTGTATTTTGTTCCTCAAGGAGAGGTATGTCAAGGTACAATCAGGGCAGCCCTGCAGCAAAGGTGCCCAGGTCCCAGGCCTGTCTTAAAGCTAACCAGGGCTTTAGCCTGACGAGAGATAACAAAGCAATTAAGGAAGAGAATGCTGTCTGAGATTTGGTCATTCCTCCAAATGGATTTTGGATATTGCAAGACAGCGTGAAGCTTGGAGTAGGCAACCCACTTCCCAAGCAAGGTTAACTCTACTCCATGTGTGTGTGTGTGTGTGTGTGCATGCTGTATCACTTCAGTCGTGTCTGACTCTGCAACGCTATGGATTGTAGCCCACCAAGCTCTACTGTCCATGGGATTCTCCAGGCAAGAATACTGGAGTGGGTTGCATGCCCTCCTCCACGGGATCTTCCTGACCCAGGGACTGAACCTGAGTCTCCTATGTTTCTTGTATCGCTGGCAGATTCTTTACTGCTGAGCAGCTACCATGGAAGTCCAACTATACTCCAAGGTGCAATAAAACTTCAATTAGTCATAATTAGCTATGCGAAAGGACTAGGGTTCTAGATCACTGGTTCTACGGCTCCTGAGTGGGTCCTTCCTCCCAAGCCTGCCCTCCTTGGAAGAAAGCACAGCATTTCCTGAGGGTGGTAGTTTCATCATTATTGCCTTGAACTGTGTATCTGCTTCTGGGGCCCAGTGCTAAAGAAATAAATATTAGATTCCATTGTCAGTGTTGCTGCTGGCAAAGGACAAATATCCAGATAAGCTGGGCCCCTGAGGTGACAAAGGAACAGCATAAAGTTTCCTTGGAGGAAAAGGAGGAAGAGCAAGGAAGGGTCAGAGGAGGCCAGAAATGAACTTCAGATCCTTCACCACCATGAAACTCAGTACTTTTTTGGAGGGGCAGAGTGCACATGACCATGAGGGGATCAAGTGTGGGATCTTCCCTCACACTGTCTATGAAGGCTGTTTCACAAGTCATGAAGATATATGCCCAGGGTAGAAGCACCCAGACCACATGGCCCAGTACTATACAATGCAAAGTCTAATGATCACTTTGTATGTACACCGACTTCAAATGCTGCCTCCTCCACCAGGCCACCTGATCACTCCAACTAGAAGCCATCTCTTACTTCCTACTCATCATCTCTCCATAGTTTCCACCTCTCCATAGTTTCCACTGTGTTTCTTGGAGTCCATAAGAGCCAGGAGGGAGTTTCAAGTAACTCTTTAGTGAAATGGTAGAGGACTGAGAGGGGAGGGACTCCTCATTGTAGCTCAACCAGAACAACTATGCTTTTGCCTATGACATATGCCAAGGTCCTTCTTACAAGTCTATTTAAAAAGGAAAGAGCTTAAAACCACTAACATAGAGTGAAATATCAGTATTACTGACTGTTCATCCAGATAATCCAGATGATCTCAGTTTAAATACATATTATCCCATTGTTGGGTAACATAGCAAAATCAGTTCAGTTCAGTTCAGTTGCTCAGTCGTGTCCGACTCTTTGCGACCCCATTAATCACAGCACGCCAGGCCTCCCTGTCCATCACCAACTCCCGGAGTTCACCCAAACTCATGTCCATCGAGTCGGTGATGCCATCCAGCCATCTCATCCTCTGTCGTCTCCTTCTCCTCCTGCCCCCAATCCCACCCAGCCTCAGAGTCTTTTCCAATGAGTCAAGTCTTCACATGAGGTGGCCAAGGTATTGGAGTTTCAGCTTCAGCATCAGTCCTTCCAATGAACATCCAGGACTAGTCTCCTTTAGGACGGACTGGTTGGATCTCCTTGCAGTCCAAGGGACTCTCAAGAGTCTTCTCCAACACTGCAGTTCAAATGCATCAATTCTTTGGCACTCAGCTTTCTTCACAGTCCAACTCTCACATCCATACACGACTACTGGAAAAACCATCACCTTGACTAGACGGACCTTTGTTGGCAAAGTACTATCTCTGCTTTTGAATATGCTATCTAGGTTGGTCATAACTTTCCTTCCAAAGAGTAAGCATCTTTTAATTTCATGGCTTAATCACCATCTGCAGTGATTTTGGAGCTCAAAAAAATAAAGTCTGACACTGTTTCCACTGTTTCCCCATCTATTTCCCATGAAATGATGGGACCAGATGCCACGATCTTAGTTTTCTGAATGTTGAGCTTTAAGCCAACTTTTTCACTCTCCTCTTTCACTTTCATCAAGAGGCTTTTTGGTTCCTCTTCACTTTCTGCCATAAGGGTAGTGTCATCTGCGTATCTCAGGTTATTGATATTTCTGCCGGCAATATTGATTACAGCTTGTGCTTTCTCCAGCCCAGTGTTTCTCATGATTTACTCTGCTGCTAAGCTGCTAAGTCGCTTCAGCCGTGTCCGACTCTGTGTGACCCCATAGACGGCAGCCCACCAGGCTCCCCCGTCCCTGGGAATCTCCAGGCAAGAACACTGGAGTGGGTTGCCATTTCCTTCTCCAATGCATGAAAGTGAAAAGTGAAAGTGAAGTCACTCAGTCGCGTCCTACTCTTAGCGACCCCGTGGACTGCAGCCTACCAAGCTCCTCCATCCACAGGATTTTCCAAGCAAGAGTGGGGTACCACCGCCTTCTCTGGATGTACTCTGCATATAAGTTAAATAAGCAGGGTGACAATATACAGCCTTGACGTACTCCTTTTGCTATTTGGAACCAGTCTGTTGTTCCATGTCCAGTTCTAACTGTTGCTTCCTGACCTGCAGATAGGTTTCTCAAGAGGCAGGTCAGGTGGTCTGGTATTCCCATCTCTTTCAGAATTTTCCACAACCCTATTTGGCGTTTGGAAAATATCATAGGGTTGGTGACATTTATCATATATTGTCTTGTATTATAGTTACTTGTGTACTTGCTTTATCACCTCTACAAAATTTTAAGCTAAATTGTGAGCTGGGCCTGGGGCGGAGGACCCTTTGCTGCAGTGCTGCAATGCTTTGCACCTAGAGGCAAAATATACCTGCAGCACCTGAAGCAACAAAATGCAAAGAAACTGTATGGGACCAAAAATAACCACGCAGTTGGAGCAAATTTTGGACAAAAGATACAAAGAGACCAAAACACCGAACTGCCTGCCCCCTACACACACCACCACCTAAGAGGTGGGTAAACCACCTAGGCCACCTTCTGGCAGGACTCCTGAACCAGCTACTGCCCTCCCCCAGCATGGGAACAGCTTGCCACCTCCCCATCTCCAAGAGAAGCAAGCAAGCAAGGGAACCCACTGTTTGTTCTCACCCCAATAAAGCCTTGCCTGAATTTCCTGTGTGGCCTCGAACCCTGGAGGGTAACAAGTGTAGGGGGCATATTCTTCTTTGTACCTGTCACAGAGAGCTACACTCTTGTGTTTAACACGAACAAGTTGCATAACAATAAGAATGTAAGGTCATATTCCCTAACAAGCAGTCTTATGCAGCAGGTCCTGAGAGGTACAACATAATGAAACCATGCTCACAACTCTCATCTTTGCTTTCTAGACAGATTCACAATTAGAAACAATTTAAAATAGGACTTTACAAACCAAAAAGGAAGTCTTAGACCACTCTAGGAACAGAGATTGGGCTTCCCTGGTGGCTCAGTGGTAAAGAATCCGCCTGCCAATGCAGGAGACCCAGGTTCAATCCCTGGGTAGGGCAGATCCCCTGGAGAAAGAAATGGCACCCACTCCAGTATTCTTGCCTGGGAAATCCCATGGACAGAGGAGTCTGGCACGGTAAGTCCATGGGACTGTGAGAGTTGGACACAGCTTAGTGACTAAACCACCACCACAAAGGAGACGGCTACCTTTGAGAAAGCTCAGCATCCAGTGTTCACTTGTGTAAGTCTCACAGCATTTCTGGGATTAGGTACAAAGCATAGGGGCACCACGTGTTGACTCCTGTCTGGGTGCCTAATTTGCATAACATATACTTCTGCCAGACAAATGACTGGACCCCAATCAAGGGCATCTAGATGTCCCAGGAAGGTTAAGGTGAAGGCCTTTAGAAAAGTTTTCATGTTCACTCAGGCAGGTTTGGCAAGATGAAGGAATTATAGGTCAGCCTGAGAGCAGTGCCAGCGTTATTGGCCCAGTTCCTTGGCACAGGCTGGGCCCCCGATATACTTGTGTTGAACGTATGAAACGGCTGCCCTTTCCTCCTGCTCCAGTTCAGTCGGCAGTCAGGCAGCTCAAAGCACTCTCAAGGCTGCATCTATCTATTATTATCCTCTTCAAGGAATGATTGCTTTTAGAGGGTTGAGGACAAACTCTAACGACTGGGCTTCAGAGCATCCACAACGGGAGGTGGGAGAGATGTGCTGACGAGTCCAGTCCATCAGCAGAGTGAGGTGTGGCAAATGGCCCTGAGCTTGAGCCTCAGTGACCTCGGTGTCCTAAAAGAGATTATTGTCAGCTGTGGTTTTCAAACGTCCTGATGGAATGTTTTCTGTGAAGTAAACGCAAGGAGAGTCCTGGGTGTCCCCCACAGCAGATTTCCTGGTTTTCTGTGTGGGAGTCCAAATTCAGTGACCTGCAGTAAACCTCTGGAAGTTGGTCTGTCTTTATGCACAGGACTTGTGACACTGTGTAAAATAAGAAAGGTGATAGAAGAAAGTCAGGGACGGTGAGGACGTCAAGTCCCTGGAGGGCAGGAGTTTGTTTAGTGCCTGGGCTGGGGAGAGGTATATGGGTACCTGTCCTTCCACATAAGTTCCTGACTGCATGTCGGGAAGCAGGAGAAATGGAGGTGTCATTGAAGACCTCTCTCTTCCTCCCTGTTTTTTCATTTTCTTACTAGCCAGGAACATTAACAGACAAAATGTTACCTTTTACTCACTTTATAATCACTGTCATAGCCGTACAATGTTCATTTTGGCAGGTACCAAGTTGGATGTAAAAAGAAACTCTGACAATACAACAGTTTGGATTTGCTACCCGGTATACAAATGAAGAGACACTAGAGAAAGAACTAGCAGGAACTGAAATCTNTTTACTCACTTTATAATCACTGTCATAGCCGTACAATGTTCATTTTGGCAGGTACCAAGTTGGATGTAAAAAGAAACTCTGACAATACAACAGTTTGGATTTGCTACCCGGTATACAAATGAAGAGACACTAGAGAAAGAACTAGCAGGAACTGAAATCTATGTTGTTGTTCAGTTGCTAAGTCGTATCCAACTCTTTGCAATCCCATGGTCTGTAGCCCGCCAGGCCTCCCTGAAATCTATACAAGCCAAGTTATCACTGTCTGCATGACCTTGACTGAGTCACACGCCTTTCTCTAGTTCGTTCAATAAAGCATTGTTTTATTCAACAAATACTTATCATGTGCCAGGTATTTGTACTCAGTTTTGAGAAGGTATGCATTTACTCAGTCGACAAATATTTATTAAGTCCCTACTATGTGCCAAACACTGATCAAATTGTTGGGATGCAGCAGTGAATAAAACAAGCAAAGTTTTCACCCTCATGGAGCTTATATTTTAGTGAGGTTGGGTAGAGGAGATAATCAAGAAATATACAATATGTTGAATGGTAAGTGCTATGAGTCAAGAGGGGTAAAGAGATAGAAAGGGCCATTAGTGATATTTTATACAGTCAATCCTAGGTATTAGTTTCAGTTCTCCCTGAATATCCCAAAATCACAGGATGCGCAAGTTCTTTATATAAAATGGCATATTATTTGTATATAACCAATACACCTCCTGTATGTTTTATATCATCTATAGATTACCAGTCAGTTCAGTTCAGTCGCTCAGTCGTGTCTGACTCTTTGCGACCCCATGAATCGCAGCACGCCAGGCCTCCCTGTTCATTACCACCTCTCAGAGTTCACTCAGACTCACATCCATCGAGTCCGTGATGCCATCCAGCCATCTCATCCTCGGTCGTCCCCTTCTCCTCCT
>SJYT01017883.1:816117-827164 GCA_006410635.1 Cephalophus harveyi | reverse complement strand
AAACTCCAGTACTTTGGCCACCTCATGCGAAGAGTTGACTCATTGGAAAAGACTCTGATGCTGGGAGGGATTGGGGGCAGGAGGAGAAGGGGACGACCGAGGATGAGATGGCTGGATGGCATCACTGACTCGATGGATGTGAGTCTGAGTGAACTCCGAGAGATGGTGATGAACAGGGAGGCCTGGCGTGCTGCGATTCACGGGGTTGCAAAGAGTCGGACACGACTGAGCAACTGAACTGAACTGAACTATGAGGTTTAATTAGATAACAAAGCACTTCGAGGCCCCTCCTTGGTACGTATGTGAGAGTGAAGAATATTGCTATTTTAATAATCATCATATGCACTGAAAAATTTTCCACTAAAATGTGCAGACACACTTTTAAAACTCTGGACAATCACATCCGCTCTGGGTAGAGTGAAAAATAAGGACTGATGAGAACCTTCATCCCTGGATGGATGAACTATGTCGTGCTCACTCGCTTTTTAAAATTTCTATTTATATTCCATCTTCATTTAAATGTTTAATTAGGGAGGAACACGTCTATGCATAATAATTAAATGCGAGCCCAGATTCTTCACCACAAAAGAGTCATTTTCCATTCAGTTTCTACTAAGTTTTGTTTTGTTCCCGAATGAATCAATATGAAAATTAAGCTGGTTGTCTGAAAGCCTTAAAAAGAAGTATAGCTTTCATAATACAAGGAAGATTAAAATGAATTAAAAATCTCAAAGCACATCCTTTTAGAATAATTGCTTGCTATATTCTCGCAACCCTTAAAGGTAGCTTTCCCAGAGAAAAGAAAAATGAACAAAGAGGGCCTTTCGTTCCAGTTTATCTGCGTTAGGAGCTGGAACCTTTTCAGAGTTTGAAGTACAATTTTTCACTTTCAGTTGGTGAGCTGGGAATCGGGAGGTTGCGGGGCAGGAAGGGACCGCTGTCCTGCTTAGCGATGCGGGAGAGCTGTGGGGGCAGGAAGCTGGAGGTAGAGAAGGAACAAGGATTCAAGCTTGGATGTTTCCTGGAATCTTCTCCAGACGTTCTAACCCTTTCAGAGCTGCAGAACGTGGCTGGAAATCTTGTACGTACNAAGCTCCAGTACTTTGGCCACCTCATGCGAAGAGTTGACTCATTGGAAAAGACTCTGATGCTGGGAGGGATTGGGGGCAGGAGGAGAAGGGGACGACCGAGGATGAGATGGCTGGATGGCATCACTGACTCGATGGATGTGAGTCTGAGTGAACTCCGAGAGATGGTGATGAACAGGGAGGCCTGGAGTGCTGCGATTCATGGGGTCGCAAAGAGTCGGACACGACTGAGCGACTGGACTGAACTGAACTGATACTGAGAACTTCTTGCTTTACCCGTTCAGTCCGCACTCTGCTCTGCTATTTGCCAGAATTCCCCTGCAGCATGTACATGCGTGCAAACCCATGTGCACATGGGATAAAGAGGATGAAAATGATTCCTTAGTGCCCTAACTGCTCTTCGTTGCTTGGCTGTTCAGTCGCTCGGTCATGTCTGACCCTCTGCGACCCTGTGGACCGCAGCACGCCAGGCTTCCCTGTCCTTCACTGTCTCCCAGGGTTTGCTCAAATCCATGTCCATTGCGTTGGTAATGCTATCTAACCATCTCATCCTCTGCCATCCCCTTCTCCTTTTGCCTTCAGTCTTTCCCAGCACTGGGGTCTTTTCCAATGAGTCAGCTCTCCCCATCAGGTGGCCAAAATATTGGAGCTTCAGCTTCAACATCAGTCCTTCCGATGAATATTCAGGTGCTCTGAAACATCCCAAACCTTCTATCTCAGTGTCAGCTTGAGATGCTAGGCTAGAGGCAAGACGAGACAGGGAAGTCTGTTCCCTGGGTGTTTCTGTTCTTCGGTCAACACTTCACTCCCAGCACTTCAGCCAGAACCTTGAAGTTAAAGCTACCCCAGTGGTAAATAAGCCCCACTACCAACCTTGAAAAAGTATAATGGTGTGAGTTAAACTTGCACTGAACATAGGAAGGCTCGTAGTTTAACAACATTTTCTCCACTTTGGACATTGATGTTTAGTTTTGGTGTAAGTGTATCTAACCACTCGCTATGCTTAAAAGAAGAACTGATAATTCCAGGGTTGTCTGGGCCCAAATCACACAGAAACACAGATGGTGTCTTAATTGCTGTGGTGTCCAGAAGCTAATGTGTATGAATCTATCCACCAGCATTTAAATGGGAGTGTTTTTGACTTGTCTAATTGCAGGGGGAAAAAACAGTAGAAATCACCAACCCATTGGAAGAGGAAATTGCAGGACCACTGACTGAATTGATGTCATCTTGGTTTATTTTCATGTGAACTAGAAAGTTGAGATAGATCCCAATGGATTTAGGTTATGTTGAAAACAGATTATAAGCAATCAATAGATAGACAGATAATTGTGTGTGTGTGTGAGCTCAGTCATGTCCGACTCTTTGTGACCCTGTGGACTGCAGCCCACCAGGCTCCTCTATCCTCAGGATTCTCCAGGCAGGAATACTGGAGTGGGGTGCCGTTTCCTTCTCCAGGGCATCTTCCCAACTCAGGGATCCATCCCGTGTTTCCTGAGTCTCCTGTGTCTCCTGCATTGGCAGGCAGACTCTTTACCACTGAGCCACCTGGGAAGACTATGTATAATTATAGATCATTATTTTTTTTTCTCCTCAGTAAGTAATATACATTACACACTCAAGTGCCCCAAACACTTTCATCATTGTCCTACGTTAGATAGTCACACGTGAATCGTATGAAACATTTCATTAAAGATTTAATTGGTGACTTTATTTACACCCACTGAGTCCAAGAAACCAGAGTTTACTTAACCAGCAGGTTTGTATAGCCATGAAACACGGAAAAAGGCCACCTCCCCCATGCACCTGGATGCAATACACCAAACTCATCTCCCCAAAGTGATACAGAGTCTCCTTCTACCCTAGACACTGACATCTGATTCAACTGCAGAGTCTTGCTAACACTCTTCGCTTGTTTGTTTGTGTGTTTTTTTTTGCTTATTTATTTTAACTTCTTATCTTGCGCTGGGGTATAGCCGATTAACAATGTTGCCATAGTTTCAGGTGAACAGTGAAGGGACTCAGCCAGCAGATACATGTATCCATGCTTGAAGGTTCTGAAGCACAAGAAGTCGGGAGAACTGGGAGGAAGTGCAGTGGGTTGGCAGCTTTGGAAGCCGGAAGAAATCGGCAGGAGAGCAGGGTGTAACATAACTGGACTGGCAATAAAAGTAAAAGCAGAAACTGCCTAGCATGGTTGAGAAGCCCTCTGACCACGAGCAGAGGGCAGCTACACTGTTTAATATTGAAAGCACATTAACAGGAGCCTTTTGGTGGACAGTTAACTGCTTTCAATAGAGGCGACTTCACTTTCATGCATTGGAGAAGGAAATGGCAGCCCACTCGTGTTCTTGCCTGGAGAATCCCAGGGATGGGGGAGCCTGGTGGGCTGCCGTCTATGGGGTCGCACAGAGTCGGACACGACTGAAGCGACTTAGCAGCAGCAGCAGCAGCAGAGGCGGAGGTAGACGGAGAACTAGCGTGCTTTATGGAAAACCAACTCTTACGTTAAGAACTAAAGGAGGGTCTGTATTTCCCAGCTGAAAACCTGGAATACTGCCCTCAACGTCTAAGTGTTTGCTTGTTATATTTATGCTTTATTTTTTAAAGATGAGTCCAGAGTTATAAAGCCTCACCAAGCCATTTCAAAATGATACAAACGGAAAGAAATGAATCAACATAATTCCTTTGGAGCATGTAAAAATCTACAACTCCCATATGTGTCTGCTTTCCTAGTCAACAGGCAATTAAAAAATAAAAAATCTGCTGTTTAAAGAGTACTGGCCTCTGTTTGGGGCTTCTCGGGTGGCGCTGGTGGTAAAGGCGCAGGAGGCCTAAGAAATGTGGTTCGATCCCCTGGCGGAGGCACGGTGACCCACTCTAGGACTCTTGCCTGGAGAATCCCATGGACAGAGGAGCCTGGCGGGCTAGAGTCCATAGCGTTGCAAAGAGTCAGACATGGCTGAAGCGACTTAGCATGCATGCACAACCTCTGTTTATCAGATGAGAAATCCAGCCTCTGTAAGGTTCGAATCTTTCCCCAAATTCTGTGGCAATGACAGAAGATGTAGAAAAATAAGAAAGAAAAAAATGGCAACATCTTGAAAGCAGGGTAGAGGCCTATCGAGGGGTCAGAAGTTCTGAAGACTTTCTAAGAGATACAGGGCAACTGGAATTAAAAACAGAGGCTTGATCAATGTGGAGCCTTCCATTGTTTGAGCATCAAAGCACGGTAGGAACAGGCCTTGGAGGGAGTCAGATGTTCTTCACCAACAGGACCCAGAAAAGCTCCTATAAGATCTTGTAGAGAGGGAGGTCTTATAATTTTAGTGAAAAGTTGCTGCGAAGGAAAGACCAGAACACTTAATTTAACAAAATATAAAAACTGTGAAGCTTCCCAGGTGGCTCTGTAGTAAAGAATCTGCCTGCCAATGCAGGAGATGCAGGTTCGCTCCCTGGGTTGGGAAGATCCCCTGGACCAGGAAATGGCAACCCACTCCAGTATTCTTGCCTGGAGAATCCCATGGACAGAGGAGCCTGGCGGGCTACAGTCCACGGGGTCGCAAAGAGTCAGATTCAACCAAGCATGAGTCCTTCCCTTCTGATAGAGATACTGCTAAAAAGAAATCCTCTAAATAAAAATAAAAGAAATAAAAACTGTGACATTTGCCAAAGGACCTCTCTGTCATAAGACTGCCCATTTCTGAGTTCTGTCTCTTCCCATCCATCATCCTACAGAGACTCCCTTTGAAGTGGGCCCCACCTCTTCTCAGGTGTCTTCCTCCTCCGCACGGCCCTGTGGATCGTCATCTCGCCTGAGTCTCAGGTAAGGGCAGCCTTTACTCTGCAGCGTAGTGAAGGGGAAAGCGAAAGCCGCTCAGTTGGGTCCGACTCTGCGACCCCATGGACTGTATGGTCCACTGCGGTGTAGGATCAGCCGTACATTTGTGAAGAAGGCCACCCAAGGGTGAAGCACATCACTCATCAGAGAGGTGTGTGTGCGCACCTCAAGCATGTTTGGGAGACTTAGATCTAAGAAGGGTTCAAGGGGAGGCCCACTTTCTGGGGGTGTGGGCTTCTCATTGCATGGCTTATCTTGTTGCAAAGCATGTGCTCTTAAATCCTTCCTTCCCATTTAATATACTTCCAATTTTTCTGATTCCAGGCCTGTAACCAACATCTGTGGGGCTTACCTGGCAGCTCAGAAGGGAAAGAATCTACCTACAATGCAGGAGATTTGGGTTCAATCCCTGGGTCGAAAAGATCTCCTGGAGAAGGAAATGGCAACCCACTCCAGTATTCTTGCCTGGAAAATCCCATGGGCAGAAGAGCCTGGCAGGCTACAGTCCACGGGGTCACAAAGAGTTGGACATGACTGAGCCACTAACACATTCACTTTCAAGCAACATCTGTACTTCATTCTGGGCCAAAGAGGAGAAAGCCTGTGCTCAGCGAATCAAGAGTAACAGTAGTGACCACTGATGAAGTCCCAGGTTTTATCTGCTGCTGTTTAGCTCTTGTTTTGTCTTCTAATTCATGCACTATGTTGCCTATACTATGTAAATGATAAAAGACATAAAATATTATTTTCAAATAATATTTTTTATCCCGGATAATTAAAATGTCAAAGAAACTGAAAGTCTCTCAGCTGTGTCCAACCCTTTGCAACCCCATGGACTATAGCCCGCCAGGCTCCTCTGTCCGTGGAATTCTCCAGGCAAGAATACTAGAGTGGGTAGCCTTTCCCTTCTCCAGGGGATCCTTCTGACCCAGGGATCAAACCCGGGTCTCCTGCATTGATTGCAGGTGGATTCTTTACCAGTTGAGCTACCAGGGAAGCCCTAAAATATCAAAGAACTGACATTTTATTGTAATAAAGATCAAAAACATATACACAATATATCTATAAAATGTCTCTTCAATCTCTTATTAGTATCATTAAAAATTGATTACACTCCCGAGCAGAGTTTGAAATGCAACAATGCACAGGTTTTTCCTCCTGGGCACTCGCATGTGTGAGCTGTTCTTTTGACATTTTCGTTTGGTGCACACATCTAATCCCTGGGGTGGAGACCCCCACCTTTGGAAGCAGAAATGAATGTCCTCATTTTTGTTAAGGTCTGTTCCATCAGGGCTTCTACCAACACCTGAGCCCGGAGCATCTGGTCTGCAGGCCAGAGAGCAGGAAGGGGAAATACTTATGATCAGACAGATAGGAGGGGAGCATGTGAGTATCCCCTCTCAGCCCAGGGGTAGCCGAGGAACTCCTAGAGGAACTGAGGAGCTTTCTGCCCAGCAAGTCAGCAGCAGGGGGGTTGTGTTTCCTGGTCCTCTCTCGGACTCTGAGCTTCTCAAAGCGGGAGCCACACCTTACCCATCTCTCCCTTGTCCTCTTTATCCCCAAGAGACACCTGTCACAGACGAGCTCCAACAGGACACCTGCCAGGGATGAGATGGATGAATGGATATATCTGGCGTCAACCTGGTACAATGGCCAGAAAGTGCAGGTGAACCGAAGGCTTCGTGTTTGTGAAGTTATTGTCAGTTCTTCGTTACCTGACCAAAGAATATGCAACATGCAATAGAGGATGAAAGCAACCAGAACTTCCTTGAGCCCTAGAGACACAGAGCATGACAAAACGCCAGGAGCCAGAAAGGGAGATCTGGGGAAGAACTGAGGTTAGGGGCTGATCAATGAACGCCGCATGCCCTGTCAACCTTTGATTTCAGCTTTCATGCCATCGACACTGTCAGTGATGGAGAGGTAATTTTAACTCTTTTGATTAAATATATTTACATGTGACAGCGTGACAATTGAACAGTGATGGATCTATGAAGCAAAATGCAGTCAAGGGAAAGTTGTCAATGTATTAATTAAACAGTGAAGGGAATCATCCATCCAGAGGTGAGAGGAAAATAAATTTGTCCTGGGGAAAGGCATGTAACGGGCTGTGGAAGGTACCATGATCTGGACAAGCATAAGAAAGAGTGTGGAATTCCCATCTAACCACACTTCAGTCATCGCTCTAAGAGAGAAGGGACTTTTAACACTTAAAACACACGCACACACACCACCTTGTTATCCTAAAATTGATGGCTTCTTTGAACACTTAATTTTTATAACTGGGGCCAAGCATCTTCGCATACCATGTGGATTTCTGCAGAGTGGTGGAGGGGATAAAGGATGCTTACCTAAGATAACTCACTAAAGATGCTCGCTTTGTCTCAGGAGCAATTTCAACAGAGACCACTAATGTCTCAGGTCTCAGAGGAGGCAGGGGGTCATATAATCAAACCCGCAAACTCCTGCAAGACTGCAGGAGCAGTTCCTCGGTGTGCAAGGAAGCATGGAGTGCAAATATTTACAGGCTGCTGCCCAAGGCTCATCAGCACAGCAGCAGCCCCGCTGCAGCCCACTAGCAGCTCTCACTCATCCGCGCTGGCCTGGGTGAAATATCACAGCAATTACGAAACTCAGGATGCTGGAGAGCTGGGCTTTAGGAATGGCTCCAGCAAATTGCTTTCATTTTTCAGTTCACAGCGAGAAGAAAGGCAGAAAGAGAGAGAGGTGGGAAAGAAAGCAAAGGAGCATACCTAATACACGCTGTATATTCTGTGTGGGTGCATATATAAATATATTAAGCTTCCCTTTTGTGCCTGGGAGAGAAAAGAGACAGAATCAGCAAATCAGGGATGATCAGACAGATTAACGTGAACATTGCATGTGTCTCCGAGGAGCCAGTTCGAACATCTTTATTCCTGCTCAGCTACCTTCCTTGCCATGCTGGGTGAGGGAATGTATTTTATTAAAAACATTTCTTTTACCTGGAGATCCTGTCAACTAACACGATGAAAAAAGAAGAAACTGAGAGTGTTCTTTGCGTCCCAAAAAATAAGCTTGTAAAGGAGATGCTATTTTTTTAATAGGGGGAAAAGAGGAAAGAAATGAGCTTGGATTTTTTCCCCTTATGAAGTTTGGCAGCATTTCTGCTACCTCGAGGATCTTCCCTTGGTTTCAAGGTACGTTGCCCATCAAAAATAGACTTTGAGCTAAAAATGAGCGATTTGGGTTTTTTGGTTTTTTTTTTAATTCTTTTTCAAAGATATAGGGAGTCTCTTATTTGCAAACATTTTCATCACTACAACAGTGAACTTTTGTGTTTTTTGCTAGATAGCACTAGTAAATGGAATTTACTACTGTAAAATTCATGAATTTATTTTTTGAATGTCTTTTTATTAATAAAGAGTCAGATAATGGGATTTAATCTATTTTGACCCAAAAGTTAAGATTACTCTGCTATGTAGCTGAACTCTCTTTAATATCCACGGGGTGAAAGTGAAAGTGAAGTTGCTCAGTCGTGTCCGACTCTTTGGGACCCCATGGACTGCAGCCCACCAGGCTCCTCCATCCATGGAATTTTCTAGGCAAGAGTACTGGAGTTGGTTGCCATTTCTTTCTCCAGGGGATCTTCCCAACCCAGGGATCAAACCTGAGTCTCTCACATTGTGGGGAGATGCTTTACTGTCTGAGCCACAGGGCAATAAATGACCTTTAGTGTATTTTATTTGATTTTTTACTTTTGATTTTACTTTTACTTCTGGAAATTTTAAATATCCTTCTGGAAGGATTCATTGTCAGAACATGACAATAAATTATAATTTCAAATTTCGTTATTTTAACTAGTGTTTACTGCCCATTGTCAAAAGAGTAACGACGTAAGCTTTAATTTCTATTTTCTAAAGATCACAAAATATTTTCAAAGAGATTATTCCGACATTTCCCCCCGAATGTCTAATCGCAAATTGAGTCCCTCAAAAGGCAGACAGCTAGCTGGGGTTAGCATGATGCAAAGTCAGCTTGGCATCACTGGAGGAAAACTTATGCATCACACATCTGGGACTTTTAAGCCCTCAGTTGCAAGACAGTGGTTGAGGGCTTCCCTGCTAGCTCAGCAGTAAAGAATCCACCTGCCAGTGCAGGAAACGTGGGTTTGATCCTCGTCTGGGAAGATCCCACATGCAGAGTAACTAAGACCATGCGCCGTGTAACTACTGAACCCATGAACCACAGCTGCCAAGCCCACAGGCCACAGCCGCTGCACCCCGAGCCCCAGCGCCCAGGCTCTGCAACGAGGGAAGCCCCTGCCATGAGCCCGCACACCACTACAAAGGGCAACCCCCACTCCACAGCCAGAGAAAAGCCCCCGTGGCAGCCAAGACCCAGCACAGCCAAAAAGACAGAAATAAAATGTAAAGACAGTGGTGGAGCAGACTGCCACTGAATTCCACCACATTAGGCTTTTTGTGGATTGATTTTTCTCACTTGCAAAATGGGGCGGGGCTCATCCAGCAAGACCTACCCCACCAGCCCGCGCTCCTCCAGAGGGCTGTGCGGCATGTGTCAAGTCGGACAGGAAGCCCACAGAGTGAGCTTTGCTGCAGGTGTGAAAGCCGAGGCGGACAGAGCTCATAGCTGCTGCCCGGAGCCAAGAGGCGGGAAGAGAACCTCAGTGCTCGTGACCCCAAAGACCCTGAGTTTCCCGATAGTCTCTGCTTCCTCAAGATCAACTCTGAGTCCCACTGTTCTGGGTGCTTTTTATGGTCTTTCATCTTTGCTTCCAGGTCTTCTCCATTGGATACAGGTTACTTTCACTCCATCGGTCTTCTGTTTATCCCTCAATTACAGGCTTCCAAGCTGCTAGAGAGGATGCAGAGAAAATGTAACCCTCCTACACTGTTGGTGGGAGTGATACAGCCATTATGGAGAATAATATGGAGATTATTTAAAAAACTGGGAATAAAACTATCATATGACCGAGCAATCCCACTCCTGGGCATATACCCTGAGAAAACCATGATTCTAAAAGACACATGTGCCCCAGTGTTCATTGCATCACTATTTAATATAAGCAAGACATGAAAACATCCACAGATGAATGGACAACAAGATGTGGTGCACAGACACAATGGAATATTACTCAGCCACGAAAAAGAACAAAACTGGGCCCGTTCTAGTGAGGTGGATGAACCTAGAGCCTATTATAGAGAGTGAGGGAAGTCAGAAAGAGAAAAGCAAATATAGTATGATGCTGCTGCTGCCGCCAAGTCGCTTCAGTCGTGTCCGACTCTGTGTGACCCCACAGATGGCAGCCCACGAGGCTCCCCTGTCCCTGAGATTCTCCAGACAAGAACACTGGAGTGGGTTGCCATTTCCTTCTCCAATGCGTGAAAGTTAAAAGTGAAAGTGAAGTTGCTCAGTCGTGTCCAACCCTCAGCGACCCCATGGACTCTATATTAACACATAAACATGCAATCTAGAAAGATGGCATTGATGAGCCTGTTTGCAGGGAAGGAGTGAAGACAGATGTAGAGAATGGACTTGTTGACACAGTGGAGGGGGAGTGAGGGAGAGAGTGGAGGGGGCAGTGTCAGGACACACACACTCTCACGCATAGAATGGCTGGTTGGTGGGAAGCTGCTGTGTAACACAGCAAGCCCGGTGTGGGGCCCTGTGATGACCCGGAGGGGTTGGAGGGGGGGAAGGGACGAAGACTCAAGAGGGATGGGTGTGCACGGGTGAGTGCTGAGTCGCTCAGTCACGTCTGACTCTTTGTAACCTCAGGGACTGAAGCCCGCCAGGCTCCTCTGTCCCTGGGATTCTCCAGGCAAGAATACTGGAGTGGGTTGCCATGCCCTCCTCTAAGGGATCCTCACCACACAGGGATCAACCCTCAAGTCTCTCCTGTGTCCGGCATTGGCAGGCGGGTTCTTTACCACTGGTGCCACCTACGAAGCCCAGAGGGATGGGGTGTGTGTACAGCTGGCTGGTTCACGTTGCATGGCAGAAACCAACACAGCATCAGTTCAGTTCAGTTCAGTCGCTCAGTCGTGTCCGACTCTTTGCGACCCCATGAATCGCAGCACGCCAGGCCTCCCTGTTCATCACCATCTCTCGGAGT